>CADDXX010000641.1:366544-431631 GCA_902810485.1 Alauda arvensis
TTGGTGAAGGGAATTTGCTGCTTGGTCAAACAACTTCAGTCCTGTTACTACAGGGAGATCAAGGACGATGCTGCAAGGAGCAGTGGCAGTCACCTGGAGGAAGCTCTGGCAGAGGTTAACAGGTAAGAGAGACTGAGCAAAACAAGTAAATGTTGAAAATATATTTCAATAATATGGAGAGTGGAGTTACAGTCTGCTGGGATAGCARCAACGTGGCTAGCTAATTAGCTGATAAAATCAGTTATAGCCAAGAAAATGGAAATTAATGGATTTGCTGGGCACAGAAGCGCTTCAAATGAAGTTATTCCCTGAATTTGATTTTTCTAAAGCATTATCTGATATTATTGTCTGAGGCATGTCTGGGTTAGATACCCATATTGCCCTTGAAAGAAACAAATTGAGCAGTCTTAAAATGAAATTGCATTCAAAACAGAAATATTTACACTGAGGATAAAAACCATGTGGTCATTACACAGTACAGTGGGCTRGCTGCTGAGAGAGTGAATTGATGGTGTGATTGCTTGCTTTATTGTAATAAAACAYTTTTTCTCAAAAGCTTAGGCTTTCTCTTGGTTCCAGTTTTGATCYAAGAGGAAGTATGGATTGCTTCAAAGTTCAGGCTGCCACGATTAAAACAATGGTGTAGTTCTGAAGTCATGTGCTGAAGTTCTGAAAGGGTCTGAATGATTTAATTTAACCAGGGGAAATTTATTCTGCATCTCATTCACCAGTGATTGGGTTATACATACATCTTCTGAATAAAATATTTCCTGAGTAAGAGTGGTATATTTCCAAGGCTGTGATCRTGGAAGCATTTTTCATCCAAAGCCTAACTTTCACAAGTTGGATTGCTGCAAATATTAGCTGTTTTGCTTAGCACTTTTGGTATTATGGTGCTCTCATTTATTCCAAAATRGTCTCAGCTCTCTGGGTTTTTTTCTACACTTGCTTCTTCTCCATTTTGCTTTTGAAGAGCTGCTTATTTTTGTGACAAATAAAAGATCTTGAAAGCCTGAGACCTGGCAAGAATAGTAGAGCTTTCAATTAATATTTAACATATTTTTCCCCTAGCTGTCTTACAGTTAGAATCAGACAGAAGAAAGGAATCCAGGTGTTTTTTTGGTTTACCGAGTTGATTTCACTGTGTTTCAGTTTGGGTGGTTTGCACACACACACGTGCAAACGCTCATCAGCTACTGACTTAATTGCTTCTTCRTTACTTCCAACAAGATTCACCTGGCAGGCCCTGATGAGAGTGGCTGGTGACCTCTGTTGGAACGCTAAGCTTCCTGCACCTGCGTTTCAGAGTTTTGGGTCACTTTGTCTGGTTTTGCGTTGTGATTAGCAACGTTTTCTGCCTTTATGTGCCGTTAAGACCCAATTTTTTTTTTTTTTTTGCTTCTCGTCCTGTGAAAGGGAATGGGCTTGGCTTTTCTGCAACGTTTAACAGTTGTTTCCCCATGGCAATTGTCAGTGAACCATGGGCAATCCAAATCACTGGTATGCCTTCATTTTTTWATTTTTTTTTTAAGGCAAGSCAGGTCACATTCCCCTAGYYATTSAGCACACTAGAAGACATAATTCACTTGTAGAGTTCATTCCCATTATTAATCTATTTTTTAACCTTCAGGAGGATGTGGACAGTTCCCTTCTCTCCAGCATAGCAAAACAGCCYATGAAATGAAAGTTTCAACAGTCTTTATAGCACTAAAGTTTGCAGGATAACTACAGGTGCCTCCTGTCAGCTGTCAAAATTTCAAGTTGGCAAATCCTATTTTTAAAACACGAAACACRGAGTATTATTACAAATAGCCATGCTGTGCCCTTCATCAAAGGCAATGAGAGTAGTGCAACAGTGAGAGGTTGTCTTCAACTTTAAGTATTCATGAAAAGAAATGGATATTAAAACGAGTCAGTATGGGCCAATAATCTGCACTGTAACTTTTAATATGTTGAGTAGGCTTCCCAAAGGGACTTCATTTGGTTTTGAATGCCACGTGGAAATTTTTACAGTTAATTTTCTGAATGTATTTTGAAATGAGAATAACTCGGGTGAATACTTATTTCTTTTATGAAATGAAAGAGCTTTGATGTTTCATTATTTAAGCCAATGTTTGAACTCCATTTAGYTTGAAAGTAGCTATGTCCAGGTAGTGGCTGCCTTGTACAGTGAAATAAATTCTGGTAGATTCTGAGAGCTTTGAAAGCTTCTTCTGTAGAACATAAAATGTCTACATAATAAAAGTAGGTTTTTTTGTTTGGTTTTTGGGGAAGRTCTTCCTTCGAAGACCCGGCATTTTTCTAAAGGAAAGAAAAGTTAATATTTGTGACGGTTTTACCTCTGAACTGCCAGGAGATGGCACCAGGCACACGCGTTATCTGCACCCCTTCAGTTTTGGCTGGAAGTACAGCGAGTTGGGTTCACTGTTAGGTTCTTTACTAGTTTTACRTCTTTTTCTAGTTTTAAAATCATTGTCCCAGAATGAAGGGGTTACTTAATGCCCAGTTTTCGTGTTTACCTTTGGTTGCAGTTGCATTAAAGGCAATTTAACAGAGGAATGAAGATCTTCAAACGTTTCATGTGAGGATAGGAGTCCTGTTTCAGAATTGGGAAGAACGGGATTTTATTGCGCTTTTTTGTGCCCTGAGAACTCCTTAGTGCTGATGATGTCATGTTACACTGGTAACAGGTATGTGAAATCCACTGAATCCTGCTCTTTACAACTTAATCCCCTTCATTACTTAATCCCCAACCTGAAGGTTGGTAGTTTGAAAAGTGAATGTTWATCCAGTTAATTTCAGCTCCTGTCACACCTGAAGTTTTCATATTAATAAATCAGTGGAAAACTGGGGAGTTCTCAGATAGCTTAAATTTATTAAGCTGGTATTACTGGCAGTTTAGCTTTAAATTCAAAATGAGCCTCCTTAAGCCTCTTGGTACACTGATTTATCATTTATAAGTTTATCAGCAGAGGCTTTTGGTGGGGCATSACGAAATGAGGAGAAAAGGATCTTGAAGACTGATAACACAATTAATATGCTGTGGTGGTACCACAGGGAGTTTTGGTAGGATTCTGTTATGGTTGTTCATGTTAGGTGGGAATTTTTGCTTTGTGATTGCTTTCTAATCAGGTTACTTCTGATTTACAGCCATGATGGCTTGTTCAGYTGATTGTGTAGCAAGGACTGCAGTGCAGCTTACATAATACCTGTCATGACTGAAGGGAGAAATACATTGTGAAAAGCATTTTATTGGCATAAGAAATATTTGAGGCAAAAATATCAATAATTCCTTTATTTTCACTTGAAAATTAGTCTTTTTGCATTTTTTTTCTACAGTTAGATCTCCAGGCCATTTAGGTGTCCTGTTGGCAGAATGACAATCATTAATGAGAACAGACATAAAAATACTCACACTTGTTCTCCAGAGTTTTGGACAGTTTAAGAAAATGGCAAAGAATTACTTTTYTAAAGATATTTATTCCTGTGTGGTAGGAGGAATTCTTCTATGAACATAATTTTTTTCAAGAAAAGCATCCTTTTCCATATGTTTTGAGACATTTTGCATACCTTTCTTTAAAAAACCACAACAAATTGTCACCAATGGGTCATAATAGTGAGGTARAATACTTTGAGGCACACAGGCCACAAGGGCTGGGACTGTACCCTGAGCAGTTCCTCTCCACCCCAAACCTGCATCTCTCAGTGCACTCAGCTGCTTCCCTGGGAGGTGTCATCCCATAGCATGGAGACAAACCCCTGACTCCTAAACTGTCTGTGTGCCTTCATCAGAACTCATCTGCTCTGCTGGTTCACAAAGATGAGCAGTCTAGAAGTAACATGAGCTGGTAAAATTGGCTTTATCTGGAAATCAGAGCAAAATCTGATTACTGCCACTGATGGCTTAACACCCATTTAAGAAGCTGTYTGCACAAGAACAGCATTGAGGTGGGTGTGGCAAGTATCAGCTACAAACCAAAGCTTATACAATTCTGCATCACATGTGAAAAGTGAAGAAAGGGTTTGCTGGTATAATTTAAACAAATGCACTTGATTTTGTAAGYCATTTATGAGCCTAGAAGGACAGGCAATTCACTGCTTGCTGTTAGTTAACACCAGCCAAATGTTTAGGAGAATAACTAGAGAWGGGTGTAACGGTATTTGAAAGTCTCATTTCAAAATTCAGTTTCAAAGCAGTTACCTGTGCCTCGTGCACAGTGGATGGTCTCATCCAARCCTCATGATGTGACATTGCTAGGAGAGTAAAAATGGAAACCAGATGGCTTGGTAATGTGAGTAGCACTCTGATGCTAATTGTTCCTTACAGTCTTCTTTCCTTGAGATCTGATTTGAGTGAAAACATGGCATTATTGCTGAAGGTGAGCTACTCCTTGGCTGTAATCTGACAGCCAGAGGAAGGCAGACCACGGGTAGGTTCTTACCTGAAGGGTCAGGTCACTCTGGCTACTGAGGAAAATTCCCTTGTGGTAGCTGTGAGTTAGCACTCTCCTTTTCCATCCTTGCTTGCCTGGGGCTTTGTGAGAACTTGGGCTAATCAGTTTAGATGTAGATTTCGAATTTCCATAAAAAGATTTAATAGTCCTGCCAAGCTCATGTGCACTGAGTTTCTGCAGCTTCCACCATGGAAGTGCCTTGTGCACTGGCATACTTTCATTTTCAAGAACAGAGTATCTTTTTTTTTTTTTCTTTTCTTTGGGTAGTGGTTTGGCAGTGATGACAGAGCCCACACTCATTTAACACTGTGATATGAGAACARTCACCTAACACTGAGAAAAATGAGGTTCAGTAACATTTGCATCCAGAGGAAATCCAAACCCTCATCTCCCATGGCCAGGGAAGTGTTGTCATCACCCAGCTTTAAGCTAGTTTGGCTGGGCAGCGTTCCTCATCCCATCTGTTGAAACTGTGCCACAGAACAGAAGGGAGTTAAAAACCCATTTGGAGACAGCAGGGAAGAGGAAGAGATTGAGCTTTAATGGTCAAACCTGGCAAAGAGAGTGCAGAACCACAGTCCAGCTGTCAAATCGCTTTGTGTTTCTTTTACTTCATTTTCCATATATTTTCATTTTGTGTAAGATTTTCAGTACCAATAAAATTTAAACAGTGGGGACTCTTGCTCTGAATTCAACTTGTGACAGAGAACCTTTTCTAATACTTCTTTTTATTGATAGTCACATTTCTTTATATAACGTTTTCATTGTAGACTATGTTAAAACCCCACGAAACAGTATTAGAGGGAAATGGTAACAAAGATGTGTTGCCCTGGATGGTTATAAGAAAGGAGAGGTGTATTTGTCTCCTGTTATTATTACCTAAACAACCTCCTAAAATGCTGCAGGGTGGCATCCCTTGTGTGCTTGCTGCCTGTGCTGGTTTGTTGGGTAGAATCCCCTGCATCCTCTTGTGCAGCTCCTTCCCTCACCAGCAGGGCCCCGTTGCTGAGCTCTCCCTGTCAAAAGCTCCACCTCGCTGTGCTTGGCTGTCTTCAGTTACTGCCACGCACGAGGTTTGCATTACTCTGATGATGTTTGCATTTCTTCTCCATGGCAGCCTTTACCTTGCTCTCTCCTTGGGCACCTTTTGGCCATCCAGGTTGTGCACGAATTTAGAAGTTGTAAAAATCTGTGCTGACCTGCAGGTTTTAACACCTTACACTTGACAATTCTGCATTATATTTACCAAACAGATTGCACTGGTATTCATAAAGAGGGAAAAAGAATCCTCCTAAATTCCCTGCAGATGGCAGAGGACATGTGATCCCTTCCATCTCCAGTTTCAGCTGCAGTTTCATACAAAATACAAAAAAATACTTCTAAAAATGCTGATAGTAGCAAAACTGAACCTAGACTGAAACAAAAAACTGTAGCAAAGGAGCAGTAGCAGACGTTACATAGATATTCTCCAACATGAAACAGGATGCTGTAAAGCCAAAGGGACGTGATCTAATGGTGGGTCAGTGTTGTAAACAAAAGCTTTGTATAACACCTCAAAACATGTGGTAACAAATTCAGCTCCTCAGTTTCGTGTACTTCAGGGTAGGGTTGCAGTAGTCATGGTACCACAAATTACGGTGGTGAAAGAGACTCTGGTGTTTGGGCAACGTTCATCAGCCACCCCTGTGTGAGAGAGTTGYGCAAGGTAGGGTAAGCTGAATTTTACAACTGCTGAGCATAACTAGACCTGGAAAACTGGTGACTTGAGAGTAATACAGGGAAATCACAAATGGGAAACTACTGGCTGTGCAGGATTTTGTGACCCTCAGAAGATTTTGGTAAAGAATTAAGACCCCATCTCTTAGGATGATGAATTGCAAATAAGGATGATTTAGCCAACTTTTAATGTGTTAAAAGGCTCAGAAAAAAAACAGCTGTACCTTCTTTGCCAGATACAGAGCAGTTGGTGTCTGAGCTGTTGTGTCAAAGCAGYAATTGTGTTGGTGTGCACACCTTTCACCTTCCAATTCCTGATGTGGCTTCAGAAGCATTTTGGAAAACTTGAATTAGTTCTAATTTGCAGAGGGCTCATTAATAATTTTTAAGTCTCTATTCAGTATTAAGTAATAGCGACTGCAAATTACCATGGCCAGATTTGGATAAATGCTAGTCTGAAACAAAACACTGACCTATGTAGTGCTACCTTAGTTTTTCTTTATGCAGAGTATTTCTGCTGTGTTAAGTCACTCCTGTTGTTTCTAGAGTAGGCATTAACCCTGTCACAATCCTTTTTCCTCTTTCTTTGCTCARTCTTTGAGTGGAGGAGAAGGACATGGTCTGGAAGTGTGACATTAGAACTGCATGTCTCCCTTATTTCCCCTTGAGATTTGCAGCATGAAATTATCAGTGCCTTTAACAGCACTAAGGTGAAATTTTGTGGGGTCAGTCTTCTTTTTTAATTTGGTAAAGGTGCTGTTACTTATATGCCTGAGAATGAATTTTCTTATATTTGGCTTACTGTATTATTAAGTGGAACACTAAAAACCATGCTTATGTTGGAATAGGACTGCACTTTATAACAGGACTCGTTTTTGTGAAGCAAAATAATTGTTCCCAGAAAATTGTTCTCCATCAAACCTCCATTCTATTTGACACACTGGCTGTTCATTCTCTGAGAATCTAAAAATCATTTTTAGTGATTTATGGACTGCTGTTGCTAATATTTCCATGATCCTGTTAAAAGTGAGTGCTTTTTCCTCAGTGGGCAGTTTTTGTGTTTTAAATAAGCAAAATGTCAATTAAACTAAAAGCAGGTCTAAATCATGTAGATACTAAAATGGGCATTGGCTTGCTGGCAGATTTTATGAATTATCAGAATCTGTCCATATCTGAGGAAAATGAGAAACARGGTTCCAGATAATGTAAGGAAGTAGGAGATGTGTAAATTTACATGCTGCGTGGAAATGAAATAGTCACAACCAAGTCAGTATTCCTCATCTGTATTTACTGTGTTACGTGCTCTTCCACTGTTTTATCTCACACAAGGTCTTATATTTATATATCTATATATRTATCTACACAGACGCACACACTCCTGCTCTGGTGGTTTCCTTTTTTTCCATGATGCCTTTTCCAGRTAATAGAAGGGAGAAGGTTACACAAGTATTCAACATGTGCTTATTCGTAACACACCTTATTTCCAGCACTTTGAAGGAGATACACAAAGCATGGTTGAGGTTTGAAGGCATCTCAGGAGGTTTTCTTGTCCAACCCCTCCTGCTGAAGCAGGATCATCTAAAGCAGATCTTCAGGGATGGAGATTTTATCCAGGTTAAACTGTCCCAGCTCTCTCAGCSTTTCTTCATAGTAGACTGGGTATTGCCTCATGTCCAGCCTGGTATCCAGATGCTTTTCTGGAAAGCTGCTTTCTGGCTAGTTGGCCTCCAGCATGTCCTGGTGCATGGAGGCTTTTTTATTCTTCCACAAGCACAGGATTTTGCACATTCCCTTATGGAAGCTGATGAAGTTCCTGTCAGCCCATTTCTCCCAGTGGTTGAGCTTCCTCTGGATGGCAGCATGGCTCTCTCTTGTTTTCTGTTATCAAACTTGCTGAGAGTACACCCTGCCTCATCATCCAGACCGCGAATAAAAATGTGACAGGAAAGCTTTGGATAAAGAACTTTACTGAACAGGTTTTTTTTTCTCTGAGGAGGAAGCCTCAAAATCCTTGCAAATCGATCTGGTAGTTTTAATTTCATTTCTTCACTTTTCTACAAGCATTGCAGTTTTTTTRCTTTGAGCATTCTGCACCATGGGCATCTTACAAGCTTTGGCTTTGGACGTGAAGGTTCTGGGACTAAGCAATCTCCTTTGTCTTGGCAGTATTAAAGCATTCACAGCCACAGCCATCTCCTACACACCACRGAATGCCTCCAAGTCCCTTCATTTTCTCGTGAAGTTTGGCAGAATGGGAAACCTCAGGGATCTGTAGAAGAGTAAAGCCTTCCAGATGCAGATGCTTTAATTTTTCTTCTTTAGGGATAGGCTCAGTGACCTTTTCTCTGTCAGTGGCAGCACAGTGGTTCTGCTGCTTTCAGCACCTGGCGATGACAAGGTTGGCAGCAAAATTCGGCATCTTGGTAAAGCGTAGACACCTTTGGTTACTTCTATCTAAGAAAGTAAAACCCTGAACAGAACTCCCCACCCTTCTTGGTGTCTCAGCAGTGGCAAGAATCCTGGCTGGTTTCATAATGGTGTATGAAACTGGGTGACAGTGGGGTTTGGGGCTTGGCCATTTTCTGTCTAAGTCTCTGTTCTGTACACTTGGCTAAGTTAACACAACCCACACAATATTGCATGTGCTCATGAAGCAGTGAAAGCCTTCAGCCCTGGTTTATCTACAAAACCCACATCAGAATATCTTCAGAAATGGTGCTTCCCTTTGGGAATGTTCAGCTAGGCAAGTTCACTTAGTTGAACAGTGAAACTGAGATACATTCATAAAAATGGGAACAGGCTTTGGCACAATACCTGTGGAGCCAGATGTCTGTCAGTAACTCACYAGACGCAACAAGAATAGAGGATGATGGTAGCATGAGACTTATCTTTTAAAAAAATGTCTCCAAAGTGGATACTTTAATGAATGTATGTGTTTTATACTAAATTATCCAGGCACTCTTACACATGTGATAGCAGCAGCCCCACTCTAAGCTGCCCACAAAATGCAGTCTCYTCCTTGCATGCCAATAGCTGGTTTGCAAACAAAAGCAGGTGCATGTCCCAAAATCCCCTTGGGGATCTGTGCAGGATCCTTGCAGCTGGGGGGTGCAGAGCCARCAGCACTGCATGGCCCTTTGATGCCTGGCAATGTGTTAGACTTGGGTCARGGCTCTCTTCCCTGCTCTCTGCTGTGCAGAGATGTGAAAATCTCCTTGTAGCATTGGGTTGGTGGCACCTACATAGTTTCTGCTCCCTCCAGGTCACTGAATCTCCTGAGTGTATATTTGCCTTCAAAGGGAAGCTGTGCTGATCACTGGCTGTTGATGTGCCTTGGGAGGGCACTGGAACAAGGGTCTTTCCCACATGTGCTCCACWAAGGGAGGTCTCCTTTCCCTGTGTGAATGATTTTTTGGTAAATACTAGCAGGTTCTGTAGCTCTGTTGTATCCATATGTTCAATGTATCTTTCTTACACTGTTTAATTGATCCCCAGTGCCTTCACAACTCTTGCACAGGGGTTGAGTTTGCTGGAAGAAAATTGAATTCCAGCAAGYTGGGATTCTTTCRCTGTTCACTCACTTTTAATGTCCATTTTGCTGTTTTGCTATGAAAARCTGAATTACAGTAGTAACCATAYRAAGCAAGTCTCAATGACAGTCACTCTCATTCCCATTAACTCTAGCTGGCTTTTTAAAAACTYAGTATAAAAACCAGATTGTCTCTAATTAACTTCCCAAGTACCCATTTTTACACGAAGGCTGCCCCAGGGGACACTTAAGCTTTTTTTGCAGATTTCTCTGTAGAAATGTCGTGGGTGATTAGTGTAAAGCCAGAGCATTCATTGTGTTACACTTCCCTTAAATGYATGTATGTTGCTGTACCTTCTGATTATTTAAAGTCACTGTGAAGGAGGTGATACTGAGGCAGTAGTAACTGCATTCTTGGAAGTGTTGCCAGGTAATCTGGACAGAAGAGATGAATGAGAAATGAGACAATTGGAACTGGATTCTAAAAAATCCACAGGACAATTAAAATGGCTTAGAAATTGATTAAGTGAAGTCTGCTGAGCTGCAAAACCACCTTCGACCTTTTCTTCTGTTTAGGACATTCATAATAACCCCTGTGTAAATTATCTGATGTCTACCAAGGATTGGGAGACACCATTCCTTTTCCACATGGACATTAGTAAGTTTTCTCCCTGTTCATGAAAACTGTAGAAATTTAACATCTTTTTGACCTCTGCTGTTCCGATAAAAATATTTGAAGGGGGCTGGCAGAGCTTTAAAGTTCTTGTGAGGGATGGCTCAGTAATGGATTTATACATGATACATGAGTGTGTGACTCCTGCTTCCTAAGAGAGCACCTTTTCTGAATCCTGATTTTGGTCTTCAGACTATTTATTTTGTGATCACAGCCCTGAMCTCAGCTAAGAGTTGTTTCTGCAGCTGATTGATAATCAGGGAGGATGATAATCTGCAATAAAGGGATAAGAAAGTGCAGCTCTTTGACTTAAGGAATGTTGATGGTTTCCAAAGCTTGCGGTCCATGGGTGGAATATACTGTCTGAGTAAAGTAGAATTGCCAAATCCAGGTATTCTCTATTTACCTCTTTGGGTTGTTTTTTTTTCCCCCCACTTCCCTGCAGTAGTTTCTTTCTTTAGAGGAAAAAATTAGAAAAGCCAAGCTATTTTCAAAGTAGTGGGGAAAGTGCCTTATTTTCTTCAGGATATCAGAGGAGAGTAAGCAAAAATATGAGTTGGAATTGCAAGATTTGTGTCGTCAAAGTTCTGTCATGTGCTTTWAATTGTGTGCCCACACACACTTGTCAGGAGACAAAATGTTCTTTTAGCCCTGTGTCCTTGTCTGTGGTTGCATTTCAGTGCTGCTCTGGCATAGCATTGGCTCAGGACATCACTGAGGTTGGCATAAAAACTCGATTTTTACTTTTTGTGCTTTATTCAGTGATGCCCAACTAGTACGCTCAGGAAGACCAGGTTTTTTTTTTCTCATCAAGTGATGAGAAATATTTCTATTAAATTTATCTGAGCCTGGAGGGCTGACCAGCCTGTCCATCCTAGCAGCTAACTCAGGAAGGAAATACAAACTTAGGTGTGAACTGGACATAAGTTGCTAAGGGGTAGTACCAGTCACATCAGAGTTTCTGTACAGTCCACACGACACAGCAAACAGTTAAGAACATCTTTCCAACCCAGTGTAGCCCGGGCGTTGTTTTTCCATTAATTACCATTTCCCAGTTGTGCAACTATTACCAGTGAATGTTGTTTGTGTTCTTTTATTTAGTGTGCATGACAAAGCAGAAATGTGCAGATGATACTGCGCAGTGCTTCTTTACAAACAGATTGTTTGCATCATTTTTTCAGTTTAAGTAAGATACATCCCTTCTGCTAAGTTGCATCTGAAACCTCTCTTGAATGTGTTCACTTTTGGAGAGATGAATGTCTAGTTTCCCACTGAGAAAATTATAAATAAACACATGGATTTGTTTGCATGGGGGATACACTCTATGGTTCTATTGCTCTTTGTGTCTTTCCTAAGGAGAAAAAAATAGTCTGATTTTGTGTATTTTCTTATGCATGTTTTTCTTATGATGTCATCATTTTGTCTTGTGGGAAGCTGTGCTTCAGGAGAAATCCATGTTAAAAATACAGTTAGAAGAAAACTGATCTTAAAGTAATCCTTTGAGTCAATTAAATAATACTGATCTCAGTAGAACATCTATTAGTGTACATATGATGTTACTGCTAATACAGCATGAATTTATTATGGCCTGGGGTAGCCCAATGAATTCCAGATGAATTCACAATAGCTGGATTCTTAAAATGCTACTACRTCTACTTCAGGTTTTCTGTTTCCATGTGTAATTAATACCAGAACCCAGCACTGCTACCTGCTCCYATTTAAAAACAAAACAAAAGACATATTTGAAATCAAACTGAAAGCTCGAAAAGCTGTACCTGAGTCTTGGCAATAATAATTTAAAGTACGAGTTTAGAATCCATCTGAATACAGTGGTTTTACATAATTAAAAAATCTTATTGGTTTATCTCCTTCAGCCAAAARAATTCAAAACTGCTGTAATATACCTAGCTAGATTATTAGCTTGAAAAACAGCTCATATCATATTTAGAGATACTTAAGTGTAAAATTGGCTACAAAGCTATACTTCAGGGATAGCTATGGAAATGAAATGTATTTTCAGAGATTTGTTAATGGGGCATCCTAAATCCCAGGGAGCAACTTAGCAGCTTCATCTCATAAGAGTGGGAAAATGTGTTTAAATGGGTACATTTTTTTAAAAAACAGATATGGAAACTTAAGCAGTTTCACCATATCAGGGGTTGTATTGGGGAGTTATTTTCTTAGAAGTGTCACACGATTGTTAGAGGCTTCACCCACTGAAGGTCAGCACTTCTTGTGGCACATTCAATCTCACACTGCTGTATCTGGACTCATGTAACATCACATATTTTTAATTACRTTATCCCAGCTTGGTGCTGGCTGTTACCAGAATCAGAGGATTTCTCTGGTCTCTTTTTTCCATCAGCCCTTACCCCATGGTCCACTCGGCGTTTCCATAGCTGGTTAGACCAGATGTGTGTGTTGTGCACACTTCATCAGAAAGCAGTGCACAAGGACACCAAGGCAAAAATCGTCTCCAATAACCATTGAATGTATTGGTTCTGTGGTGATGTAAATCAAATCATGGTCCCATCAGGGCTATTTCTTTAATGTGGAGGACAGGCACTGGCGAGTGAGGGGGAAAGTTGGGATGTCTTTATTTTGCTTTCAGCGTACGGTAGGAGGAGCATACTTGTATCATAACTGTGAAAATGAAATTAGCCATTTTTTACTTCCAGCTCTCCTGCCAGCTGAGCACTGTAGCACTAAAGTCAGGTGTGTATTTACCCCAGCACCTTTTCCTCAAAATTTGCCTAATCTTGACAGTGAGGAAACTTTATCAACGTCCTCCCCAGCAATTCGTAGTTCAGTGACAGCTTAGGGAAGAGAGTGAGGGTGAATGTAAAATGTGGGTAAGGTGTCAACAGACTGAGAATGGTCTCTGCTACTGAATAAGAGCACATTTGGCAAAAAGATTTAAAAATTAGTTTGCAACTCACAAGCAGAGAAAATACAGGACACCTTTTCCTTGCACAAGCATAGTAAGAGAAGAAAGGCCACATCAAGGTGTGTGGAATAGTGCTGGATGACAGGRATTTGGTGTTAGCCTTCTTATCCCTGTGACTTCCAAATATGCGTGAAGAGAGTGCCCAGCTTTTCCTTCACTCTTGGAAAAAATGGGTGAAAAGCAGGACGTGAGCCAAGAGTGTGCATTCACAGCCCAGAAGGTCAGCTCTGTACTGCATGAAAAGAGCAGTGGGCTGCTCCAGGGTCCATCACTTTCTAGAGCCTCCTTTGGGCACTCTCACACCCAGAGACAACCGTAAACCAGGAAAAACAAAAGTCATGTACCATCTTTTCTAGATGAAAAGTAAGGTGTTTTTTCCAATACATTGTTCACCATGAGATTAAAGTCCTAGTTTCCTTTTTTTAACATGCTTAAAAATAATTTTTGAAGCCTTGTGCAAAAGAAACCATGAAGAAGTATTGAGTGGAGATRGAAGCATTGACAAAAGTGAATAAAATTAAAAGAAGATAATCCACACAATTCCCTCAAAAGAAAGAGAATTGAAAATAAGTTTCAGACATTCAAGGTTTTACATAGGGATGCAATTTTGACCTGATATTCCTGGGAATAAGTGCACTTGGACTTGTGAATTTGTACCTCATTACAACAGGGGGGAAATGTAAAAATGTTTTGCTTTTTCTGACAGTGTTCAGTGATTTATGAGCTAGTCTGTTTTCAAAAAGGGTCTGGATCAGAGTTTCACTGAGACTTCAGCTCCAATGTACCTGTAGCATTGCAAGACTTAGGCTGAATTTTAGAGGTGATTGTCTGTGAGGAGCTTCAGTTTCATGAAACATATGAACAAGAAAGCTTTTGAGAACAATATCYATTGAATTTTCCAGGGACAAAGAAATTACCAGGAAAGGTTGTCTCGAACAAGAGGAACTTTTGCACGGAGAGAAGTAAATACTTGTTATTACAGTACAGGCTACCTAACATGAAAATGTTTTAACGTGAGAGCCTTTCAGAATTAACTCTGAATATTTCGCTTGAAAGGACTGTGAGCTAATGATACTCTGGTTAGGGATTTTGCAGTCAAAACCACACAAGYACTGCATTCTCATGCAAACCTCGGTGAGCCGCAGAGGGGATGAAACTGTGGCCAGAATTGCTGTAGCAGACATGAGGGCAGGAGGAAGCCGAGGTGTGTCCTGTGCCCCGCCGTGTGCCTGTTCCCGTCCCGCCGGGGCAGGRGCTGCGGAGCAGCCGAGCCCTGCGTCCGCCCCCAGGGCATCGCAAAGCACAGGCCTCTGCCGCCTTCAGAAACCGCCTCGCCGCTTTAATTTTACACCCGCTGTAAAATCAATTCCCAATAATATCTAACCTATTATTGACACTTGAGACCCTGGGGAATKGCCGAGGCTGGCTGTTATAAGCAAGCACTGAGTTTGCCCAGGCCCTCGGGGCCTCCTGTTGTGACCGAGGCAAATGTTGCTAATAAACGCCTCCTTCAAAGTGAYTTTTCCAGCTGAATCGGAGGGATTCCAGTCACCCATTTGATCGAACTTTAACCAGAAACGTGTTGGACAAATTAAATGTGGGTTAGCCTCTTGCTCTGGACTATATCAGGAGSCTATAAATGCAAAATGTTTGAGGCACAGAAGACCCTGCTCTGTAATTAACTATTGTAGSTCTCCTCGCAAATCAAAAGCAGCCTAACCCGGGGAGTTCAGTGTGTCAACACATGGGCACTGAAAGGGTTTGGAGAAGGAAGAGCAAGAAAGAAGAACAGGAGAGAAAAGTAAATAATATGTTGCATACACATATATTACTGTTARCTAATAGCAAAAGCCATGAACTTCTTGTAATGGAAAAGTCACAAACGTAAGTATTTTAATATATGGACTCAGATTTGGGTCTGTATGTCAGTTATCCTATTGGGAATAAACAATCTTTACACTCAGCCACTTGGAAAATAGTGATGAGCTGGAAAGGTTTTACAAACTAGATACAATGGTTTGATCTACGTTTGGGGTGCTCCTGGAACATTTAAAATTTACTTTGAAACAGCCTGTCACTGGGCTGGTTGTTAGACAAGCTGAAAACTGCGCAGCTGATAGCAGCAAATATGACAGAGCAAAATAGCTGGTGGTTGACTCTGTTTCCAGGTCTCAGTATGAAAGGAAGGATTTCTTTGTGCAGCCATCAGGTAGCTTTTTTTACATTCCTAGTCAGGAGTTTGGTGTTTCAGAACAGGGGCTCTCAAGTAATTGAAAGAGAGAAAAAGAAYTTGATGATCAGGTACTGAGCCTTATATTTTAATATGGACCAAAATATCATCTTAATCCAAGTACAATTAAATATTTGTAAACATTTATTGAAGAACTTCTGTCTTAAATTCTGTCTCGACATTAATAGTAAATGTACTGTAATTCTTCATCCCTCTCTTAGCCAGCTATCTTCTGGCCAGCATTTGATGATGTTGATCTTAAGTTAATTATAATTCATTAGTTGTGACCACTTTTTTTTGGAAAACCTGTGGAAGTGCAGTTTTCAGTGATGCTCATGCATATGGATTAAATACATACATTTAAAAGAAGTGAAACTTAAATTAAGTTGTGCTGTGATGCTGTTTGTGCAGGAAAAGTTATTTATCAAAGCTGATACCTCTTTGCTTATCTGTCTTAATTTTTAAGTGAAGTAGCTGACAATAATAAGGAGAGRGTGACAGAATAATTTGCTTTTTGCATAACGATAATGAYATTCATTTTGTCTTGTCCTTCCCASTTAAGAGTRTCTSSAGAGAGGACAAGTGGAAGGCTCAGTGGGGAGGTAAAGCTGAATTGCTTTCCCCCCTTCTCAGTCTAAAACCGCTTCTTTGTACTTGTGATGCTTGTAGGACCAGGCTGTTGGTAAAGGACTTCCATATCTTGGCCAGAAAGCCACAGGCAGTAAATWTGTGTGTGTGTTTGTGACATGGACAAGTGAATCTGGTGTGTGAGCRCAGGAGCCAGCAGGATAAGTAAATGCTCTTGTTCCATTCGAAGAAAAAACAAAAAATGTTTTTAATATTGCAGTTTTTTCATTTGGGAATATGTCTAGAAGTGACAAATTTAAAACCAAGATGATTTTTCTGTGGATAAAAAGGCAGGACTTCTGATAAAAACAGTCTGGTGCAGCTCCCTTCCATTGTGGTTCTAAGACATTGATTGTTACTATTGATAACATTGTGAACAGAGCTGGGAGAAAAAGCAGCTTAGGAAAGACAATTACTGTGGAGAATTCCTGAATCTGAATCYTTTTCAGTCTTCCTGGAAAGAGACTGGGACCTTGATATGGATGGGGCATTGGGCTTGCACGGCTGGGGGCAGTGAAGTGCTGTGTTCTTCCATCTGCCCTCTTCACATCATGGGCTCACAGCTAATTAATCACTGCTAATTTCCAGATGGCCTTCCAGATCAGCCTAAGGCACTGCAAACTTCAGCAAGGAAGCATGACAGGGCTCTGTTATCAAAGTTTCTGATTAAAGAAACAAAATCTAGTGTTGTCTACTGTACTTAAAAGGCTGTAAAACCAGGAGCTCCACCATTGTTCAAAYATGAATACAAATGTTCCAACAGTGATGGAACTGTTTTCTGCAACCTGCCTACTTTCATAAATAAGCTCTGCTAAAGCACTTGTTACTTCAGTTTCATAGTAATGCTAGAAAACTTTCAATCCTAGAACTTGTTCACAGAAACTAAGTATTTCTGAACGTTGTATTTTTCCCTAACTGTTCCATTTCACCCGACACATAGAAGGCATTATTGCAAACAGTGGAGGTTTTTCCCGTCCAGAAGAATGGGTTTATATGCTATAACCACTAAACTTAGCTTTAAGTTGCCTTTTGTTAGAAAATATCTCATTTTCTGTAGTCATGCAAAGAATCATAACACACCCAATTCTGTGCCTCTCTTAGTGCAGATGGAAAAAAAGTATTCTTTACAAGAAACTGTTTAACAATTCTTGTCTAAATAATGGTGCTAAATCCAGCTTTTATTAAACTCAACACCATGGAAAATTTAGGTGAGATGTAGCTGGGGWTGTTTATTATGAGAATAAGGCTTTGTGAGAGTTTGTTTTTGCAAATTGGATGTGGGGGATGCAAACTCCCACAGATATGAAATTGAGCARAATGTTTGCACTAGCTCTTGCAAAGGAAAACACCAACTCTGAACAGCTATGTTGCGTAGTCTGAATATTTATGTGATTTTCCTGTGTTTGTTATTTTCTTTTCATGCCATGGCTGTCAGGGGCCTTCATGTGCTGCATCACACAGTTATGAGAAGACAGGAAACTGGAGGGGCTCTGGAAAGTAGGGAGTGATAATAAGCATTTTAACTTCAGTTTTATCTGGTTGGAACCTCACAAGTATTTTTAAAAGTCTTGATTTTCTGCTGTATTTTTGGAATATGTTTTCTAAAATATCTGTCCATTTTGGACTGAAATAAGATGTTTCATTTGAGGAATAAAAGTTGGTTCCTTATGGTCTTGCAGCTGTCCGAGAAGCTGTTACAGATTATGAACTGTTTATGCATTTTTGACAGCTGGCAAGGCTGCTCGTCAAAACCAACAACAAGAACCAAATACTGCTTTTTATAAATTGATGTGTTCACGTATTTTATTGCTGTGCTGGCCTGTCTCTGTTATTACTTGCTGTCCACCACAGTTGTTAGTAAGAAAATAAGAATGAGTTCATGGAAATCTAATATTTCTTTTGCACGCTAAAGAATATTTAAAAAGTGCACTTTTTTTGGCAGATAATACTTATCTGATGTGAGTTTCTKTCTTTAACGTGTAATATTAATTCAAGCTACACCTGAAATTATAAAGACCTAAATGTTGAAATGAACCAGCAAGAAATTAATCYTGTGATCAAAATATTTTGCATTCTTCTGTAATTCTTGGTGGACCCCTAGTAATTTTTACTTCCTTTCTTAAARTAACTTCTGCACCTATTTATGTTATAAAGAATGGAGTGTCAGAATGTGGATAAATAAATGAAAACATATTTTTGTTAATTTTGGGATTATTCATTATTTTATCTGGAGAGGGCCTCCCACATCAGATCTGACTGTGGGCAAGTTGATTATTTGTTCTGGGCAGCCATTTATGTGGGAAATTCCAATTTCCCTTGGGTCAAAACCGGGYCTCAGATTTGCTAAGTGTCAGATGCAAAGTTGAGTCTGTTTCATAGTTTGTATCTCTTCAAATCTTTTCTGCATCTTCAGAACTAATGAAGAGTTACTAWGTGATGTGTTAGCTGATGTCATTTTGTAACTATCAGCACACGGGTGGGTTTTTTGTGTTACACTGCTGGTGTAAACGTTGTTCTGTCCAAAACCCTCAGTGGTGTTTGAAAACAAACATGGCCATCATAAAAAGGGCACATTTTTCRTAAGTGGGCAGGAATGTGCTGCTGGAAGGACAGAACTGCMCAGACAGCACCTGTGTTCTTTGTATTTGTKTGTGGAGTCCCCTCAGTAATACAAATAAATATTAATAAGAAAAAAGTTTTTAAATAATGTTGATTAAATGCAATATAGGGTATCAGATATATTATAGAAATTACAATGAGAGAATCGTAGAAGATGGAGACATTTATTTTCAACCATGCAAAAATTTAGTACCATCTGAATGCTTTCTGTATTCCACATGACTTTATGCTTTTGTTAGCTCTYATTGGATACTCTGGTTTTCCTCTACCCTAGTACTGATATTCTCTAGGGGTCACAGTGAATTGCTTTCAGGTTCTTTCCTAATGGTCTTCATAGTGTTTTAATACGTTGGCTTGAATCTACCTGTTTCTCCTTAAACTTCTGAAAGAAATGGCTGCCTTGGTATTCTTGTTAAATTTCTGAGCCARTTGGACAATGAACTTTGCCAGATCTTCCTAGCTGATTTATTGAACTGAAATCTCCCCATCCTCCAGGGCATGCACTCTGATTTTTATGTATAATAACCTTATTTACATTGTTCTTTCTTATTTCTGGCCAAGCAATCCTCTTATTCTCCCAAATGGAGTATTCTGAGTGCTGGAGCAGAGTGTATGGTTTTTAGTTGGCTGGCCTTTTGGAGATCTAGGAGTTTCTAATCACAAGGGTTTCCTGAWGGATTAACCAACAACACATCTGTCCTTTGGACTCTTTTGACTCTGACCAAGACCTGCTTTACRAAGCACACTTGGGTTTCCTCCATCTGCACAAGACAATTCCCACTGAAGTTTCTGTATTTGTCTCATCTACTTCATTTCAGCAAAAATGGAACGTGAAAGGAAGTGAAATTTGGACTGCACTTACGTTAGCCTAACAGTGCAGTTGTTACAAGTGACATTACTAAGAACAGTGTTCTGCAAGGAAGAGCAGTAAATTTTGGTCCAGAAACATGGGCTGTTCAAGTCAGGCACTGCAGTGCTGTTTAAAGGAGAGGCTGAAACTCAGAGTAAAGGAAGAAAGCATTTGATGAGTAAATCCATTATGAGTGTGCTCAACTACTTTGTAACCCTTAGCCCAAGAGTTATAGCTCAGCTTCTTTGTGGGCTTCAGCTGTCTTTAAATCCCCTTCATCCCATTCTTTTTGGTGTGTCCCAGAGGCATGAACTCCACTTTGAATATACTTGTTTCAGTAAGAGAAGAGAGGCACCTGAGTAGGTGCCAGCAGGCAGTTCTTGAGTGACTGAGAGGGCATCTCAAGGGAAGAGTATATCCCTAAATACCTTATTTTCCTAAGCATCTGCTACTCAGCTTGCTGTGGACCTTTGGTGTGAGCAGAGATGATTTTCTCATGTGTTGATCACCAGTAGATAGAGGAAAGCAGCAGGGATGAAACAATTAATCAGGCTTCCTGTCCTAAAATTCTGGCATTCCTTTTAATGGATAATGAGAGCACTGTGAGACATAAATGATGGAGACATCATGCAYGTGAGCACTCCTAGGATTGATTGCTAGCAACTGAAATGTTGATAATATAACCCTGTAATGTTAAATGTCACAAATGGTGCAAAAGTTGTGGCCTCACACCACTGCCACAGAGTGCTGTTCATCCCTGCATGGCTTGTTCATCCTTTGGTCTTCTAACTTGGCTTTGAAAAAATCTTAGATAAGTCTTCTAATTCTTCTCAGTCTGCTTATTTCCAGCTTTTCAGCAAATGGCAAGTACTTTTATTTATTTCCTTTGCAAAGCAGAACTAAGCTCTGCAACTTTTATGTGCTTCCAAAGCTGTTTTCCCCATAGATACACTCGTAAATTCTCTCACAGGGAACAAAAAGTCATCTTTTATCAGCTAAAGCCATCTAGGAGAACCAGGCATATGGTGTCCTCACAAACTTACTAGAGGCAAGATGTGCCTAATCTGTATATTATCCATGATCTCTGAATATTTGGTAGYAAAAATTCTCTTATGTGGCTAATAAGCAGTAGCAGGGAAGGGWGAGTTTTTTGTAGAATGTAATCAAGAGGTCCTAAGCCTCAGCAYTGAAAAATGACTGAAAACTCTGCTGGCAAATATTAAAAAAAAAACTAAGTTTGGACCACAAAAGCATCCAACAACCTATTCTATTCTTGCACTGTTTGCAGAGACTCACTTTTTTACTGGTTGCAGGTTTATTGCTGTTTTATCATGAGGATTAGCATAATCATGCATTGAGCCCTAAACTTAATGAATAATAGCAGTAAGCTCACTTGCCACTGAAAACAGGCATTTTCAGCTAAGACTGAGGCTTTTTGGACTTGCTCAGCAAACAGCAAGGGAAATCTTGCATTCCAGCAGTTACAGCTCTGGATGCATTTGGCTGCAGAGTATGAAGAGTGCACAGCGATTAATCATATTGATACATAATATATAATGCAGCAATGTCTGTGTGAAAATAAAATATAACACAGCAATGTCTGCCTCAAAGCCAGCTTTTAGGGTGAACCWGCCAAGGATTGTGTGGTGTACAGCACTGTGGTTACAGGTACAGTAATTGCAGTGTCACTCTTTGTGCAGAAATTGAGAACATAGCTTATTGCTAGAGGGTACATCCAAGTCCACGTGGCGGTATGTCTGATCAAATAAAAAGGACATCATGGGTCTTTGTTTCATGTTTTAGAGGTTTCCTCTTATTAAATGAACTTCTCATAACCTTTCAGGAACACTGTCAGTCCTGTCAAGGTTTCAAGACTTGCTCTGTTTCTCCCCTTGTAAAGAAGAGTAAAAAATGTAGTCTTTGGTCTTCATATTGCARTTCTCATATTAACATCATCAATAACTTTATGGCAAGAGTTTTAAGGAGACACTTGAGATACCATTTACTGTTTGCTCTTTAGACAAATACTCTGCCTTTACCAGTAAAAGGATACTCTGATGTTGTTTTATTGATCTTCTTCCTTGCATTTYGTTTGGTGGTGAACCCATGTACTTTGTGTTTGAACATCTGGGGCAGCGTTTACRATGAGAAAGCCATAAATTTTAGTTTTTATTAGCTGCCCCTGGTTGCAAACAGATTCTCATCTGAAGATCTAACCTGCCTAGGTCAGAGACATAAATATTTTGGCAAGATTTGCTATCTCACATTACTCCCAGTTTTCAATCCCCCTCCTCACCCCTCAAAATATTTGAGCCATTCCAAACTTGCATCCACTGGGCCCCACTGTAATTTGCTTATAGRTCATGGACATCCCCTTTCCAGGTTTTCCCTGTTATTATCTGCTGTGCTATCTGCAAATGAACTTCATACATAAGGTGCTGCATTAACACAGTTCCTAAATTTGACACCCAAGAATGTGTTTTGGTTAATGAACAATGCAAATTTGGCATCCCAAATACTTCACATCAGGCCCAGCTCACTGGCAGCCTTGAAGAAGATGGCATAACACTTTATCCAAGCAATTCTCCTACTCAGTTAGGAAATACTACTTTTAATGGAAATACAAATCACTGTTTATTATGTTTCAGACCAACATGGGTAAGAACTGTAAATTCCTAAACCACAACAAAGGAAATCACTTRTGTAATGCCTTATACTGAGGACTGCTTCACTGGCAGCCCACACTGCTTGCTTGCTTTCAAGATTGAGTAACTTTTCTTCAGCCAACAATTCCCTTGTTTCTCATAGCCATTCTGATATGCCATTAATCTGCTCTAATCAGAGCAACCCCAAATCCCTTYACTCCCTAAGAGCTGTTGGGCCAGTATGTCATCCCATCTGGCCTTTTTCTTAGCACGGAATTCCCAAGGCAGTACCATGCCRAAACTGACTGAAGGATGAAAGCATAATTCTTTCTAAGTGCACATCAGTACCAAAATGTGCCTTCCCCCTTTCATTGTCTTACTTCATATGTTGTGATAACGTTGCCTTCAAATTCAAAATGTCCATATCATGTTTTTTAAATGTGTTTTTTATCTAGTCCTAAGTAGTAGAAAATGTCCTGAAAATTTATTGGAGGCCCATAATTTACTTCATACCTGGCTGAGATTGCCAGATGGTTCAAAGTGAAACTTTAAACTATGAATAGAGAATTCCAGTGTTTCCACTGGTGTTCCTCGTGAAGCCATGTAACGTGAAGTGCACCATCAAAAGAGATTGCTGATGTCAAAAGTACTGCATTAGTAGCCCCATGTGCATTAATTCAGAGAAGAAGAATGTCTGAAATGTGTTGTATCCCTGCAATCCAGCCTGAGAATCATTTCATTAGTGCAAAAGAAAYCACAGTTTTCTCAGCTGTAACCCACTGAGGGCAATATGGGAAGTGTAAGGTGCATGTTGTAGCAAGAAGACCATTTTGTTGTCACGGCCAGGGGGAGCCCAGAGGCTGAGAAGTGATGTGAAAACCTGGAGTCCAGGTTCTGATCTGCTGTGGCTGTGTATGTGATCAGCATGACTCCAGAACTTATTGGTTTGCATTCACTGAGGAGCTGAGTTGGAATGGTTGTGGTTATGATTGGGTTGGAGTGGATAATTCTGCACCTCTGAACTCCAGTATTACCTAGGGCCTACAGAGAAAATGCAGGCTCAGAGGTCCAAATTCCAGTTGAAACTGAGGCTTGAAATATTGCATTGCCTTTATTGTAGTTGAKAATGTTGTAGCAAGTGTCCTCAAGTGTGGCAGTCTAAGTGTTTGATATTTTCTTCTTCTCCAAACCCAGTATCTATTCAGTGCTTTCTCGAGAGAAGAATGTCCAGAATGATGCTTTAAAGGTGATACTTTCTAAGTACATAATCTTGAGGATATGGTGTTARCAGATTTGAAGGTAGGTTTGGTGTTAGTAGATTTGAGAATATTTCAGCTTGCTTTTTGTGGTTTTGAAAGACTCTGTGAGTTCAGATTCCTTTATTATTATAATCGTCCAAGGCAGAATTTCTGATCACATTGTTTCCAAATGCTGCTTTTAATTTTCTTTTTTTTTCAATCAGTTTCTTTTTTTCCTAAAATAAGTGACATATCTTTGGTGTGCTAGTCTATYCTACAGCTTTGTACATTTATAAATGCATCTCTATGGAATACAGGGAGCTTTCATTCTTGGAGCCCCTTCRACCTGGTTTAAGTAGKACAAACTAGAARAGGACACCTTGCTTTGACAGGATCWTCACCTGGTCTGACAGGATCTTYGTTCTGGGGCTCTGCARAGATTTCATCCTYCACCTGTGTGGTGACTCCCAAYGACACAGGGCTACTTCCTTGGCTCATTGTCTGAGCCTCATSTGCATTTTATAGGGCATGCTCTATAAACCCCAAACACACCACCAGTCAATATGAATTTTCTTTCCTTTTCCCCATTTTCCCATTGATTTCAAGAGTCCAAGCAGTACATGTGGAACTTGTTCTCCCATAAGGCTAACAACTAGATTTTGAGTCAGGCTAATTTGASTTTCAATTTTATTTTAGTCCATATGAAGTGAGACTATAAAAAGATGGGAGATCAGGAATCAGTGTTCATTCAGCCAATCATGCTGGGTTTATATAGGCACTATTTAAAAATAATTTATTCATTCTTTCCCATAAAACACTGTAATAGCAAACTTCTATGAAGTCACATTTGTGCATGATGATTTATGTCCAGTGGTTTCCACAGGTAGATGTGTAGCTGTTTCTTTTCTGCTCTTTGGAGATTTGAAGTGTATTAACTTTATGAACTTCATGGGAAAAGTATTGCTTTTTAGAGGGATTATTCAATTACCCACTTAAGGCAAAATACAATAAATCATGTTACACTAAAGCCAAGCATTAATCAGTGGGCCCTGCAAGCATGACAGCTCTCTTCTTCTCAATGTTCAGCAGGCTTAAGGCAGTATTCATTGTCTTTATTTCATTCCCCAGAGCTACAGGTGATCAATTCTTACTATTTTCTTATTATTTTACTTACCAGCCTCTGTCTTCATCTTTGGAATTTGCTCTTCCCTCTACTTGGCCTTATGCGTTTTGATTGAAGTTAAAATTCTCTTTCCCTGTTAAATGAGGTCAGTACATTGATACGGACAAAGGCAAAGTATTTTACCCATAACTCYGAAAATTATACAACATTCAGGAGTAATTTTCAATATTTWAAAAAAAWATATATTTAGTGCAAATGTTCTCTGTTTGAATAGTTTTCAGTAGTGGCAAAAATTTATGAAACTCAACTTTGGTGCTTTTCAGTTAACCTTAAAATCCAGGTTAGAAGTTACCATTTGTTCTTACAAAGAAATATTTTCAGCCTAAATATTAATCAAAAATACTGTAATTTATGCTTTCCTTGTTAACGCATGTAGAATGTTTTCTGTCTAGAAAAGGGAAAATGAAATATTTAGGAAGGCAAGAATTAAGACAACTATTTTCTAAACGAAACCTTTGTGTGAGGTTTGATCTTTGCATTCATATTTTAATGTATTTTGCACAGCTAAGTAGACTCCTGGCAGTTACAGTAACCAGCTCGTTCCTCCTCAGTGTCTGTGAGGTGAAGAATTGCTTGCAATGTCAATGCAAGCAGCTTTTTGTTTATTTGTCCTGGTTATCTTACAGACGGGAAAGATCCTATTACATTATATCATTGCACTCTGATCAATGTCAACAGTAATGAGAAGCTAAGACAATATTTTTCGAGGATGTAAGTTAAAGCTGCCTTGCTGATGAAAACAYAGAAATATTCACAGTGCAAGAAGAAATCGCGTGTATTTCCTTGATTTATGTGGCCTTTCTTGCTGTCGTAGTCCAGGCGCTTTTATTCCCGSGTCAGTAGGTGGTGCCAGAGTCCGAGTAACCTCTTGGAAAGGYACTTGGCTGTCTCTGCCATTGGCGTTAAAATGTCATTTTGAAATACTCTAAACATGCTGTTAGTGYGTGTAGATGTGCAAGAAAGAGGTCTTGTGTTAAAAAGAGCTGGTTTTAAATTTCAAGATATTTGGTTTCATCTTTGAATGGYTGATAGAAGCTGAGCTTAGAAAGCCAAGAGCTGGGATGTCACAATCTAGGAATAGGCTGGTCCTGAATCTGCCTTATGTGACATCTGCTCATTGTACATGGGAGAGCAGTTGCTGCAGGAAACAGGAAAATACAAATTGAAAAAATCAAATTGATGGAACTAAAGCTCACACATTCAAGCTCACTCTGTGTTAGTGTGTGAAGATCCCAACTGGAAGGCACATTTGGATGCAGCAGTACAGACTGAGTTTCATATTGGTTCTGTCTGATAGCTAAATTAAGGCAAAAGGTTTTGGTTTTTTTCCTTGAACTGTAAAACCATTTGAAGGTGAGATCAAATAACTATCTAGGATTTTTCTGCATGGGAAGATCATTACTAATTTTGTGGAGGACTGTAAATGTTTTTAGCCCTCATTTGCTTGCAGGTATTTCTCAGAGGGAGACAATCAGTGTCCTGGCTTGGTCAGCTGTGTACTGTCCTTGTGATTACTGGTGGTTTATTTGTGTCATCTTGGGTTGTGTGTAAGGCTGCAAACTTCTGCTTTCCAGTATTTGGGCTGGGTTCATGTGATGCAGGACRAGCAGACACACACCTTCAAGCTTGCAGCATCTTCAGTTCTGCTCAGGCATCCTGGCACAATATTCTTTCAGTAGTGTTTGCCTAGCAGGATCTCTTCTGTCATCTCTGTGGTAAAGATCATTTCAGAGACTCCAACGTGTTGCTGCCTACTGCCTTCAGGATAGGACAGAGGGATTTATGGATTGCTGGCTACAGTCCAGGTTTTATCTGGGACAGATGACATTCTTTAGTTGTCCACTTTGAAATGCAATAAAGTGACTGGCCTAGTTTATCGTACCCCGTGATTGACACTGCAGCCTGGGAGCTGACTGACAAAATGTGYGACTCCAGTGCCATTCTGTCAGCAGGCAGCTGGGGCCACTATCTCCAGCATAACTTGGGTTGTCTGCAAGATCTTGTCACCTGCCAACCTGAATATTCAGCCACCCTTGTATGTGCTGCGTGTCTGCCTCCCACTAGAAGGATTATTCAAGTAAGCAGTCAGGAGCTTCCTCCTGACTTCACAGCTGTTTGATCCAGGGAATTGAAGCTGTGTGCATTACTCCTTATAGTTCCTGGTTATTCAAGTAGGGACTTAGAGAGTTGTATGCAACTACAAAGCATTTTGGGATCTTTCTAGCTGGACTTGGTGACAATTCATGCATCCCTCCAGGCCTGTATGTAGCTGCTTGGAAAAATAATAATGCCACTTGGCCACAGTTCCATAGTGTGGCTTAGTTGGTGACAGGTAGAACCCTCCTAGTGCAAACAAATTGTGGTTTTGACTGATTACAGCAGCACAGTTTTTAAATCCTCCTGCAATTTAGAGGAGTTTGAGAAGGTATCCTTGAATAATGATGACTTTCTTTTTTTTTTTTTTACAGCTTCCTGCACTCAAATAACTGCGTACTTTGCAACTGAAAATAGTAACCAGGGGAGGAAAGTAATTAATCCAGGACTGTTTATGAGCTAAGCAGCAGATCCTGGACTAGGATTCCCTCTCCTAAATCCCTGTGAGTTTCCACAAAGCAGTTCAGAGTCACTGCTATAGCCATAGCCAGGTAGATTTAAAAGAATTTATAAATAGAATAAYCATGTGCTAATGGACATGAACCCATCATACAATTTCCATGTTTGAAGGGATTTGGATGCACCACTCTGTGTAATTTCTTCACATCTCTGCATTCAGGCTGCTCTTCCATTCTCTGCAGACCATCCAGAGGGAAGGAAATRATGTGCTGCCTGCATAAGGTCAAGTATTGCACAAATACAAATATAATYTTAAAAAACAGAGAAATATTTATTTACTGGCAGGATCCAGTCTCAATGCCAGTCCAGTTCATGCAGGAAGGAAACCCCTCCACACTTGCAGTGATAGTGAGGCAGTGTGGCTGCTCGGGCCACTCAGTTCAGTGATGGATTAGCACAATCACTTCCTGAGAGCCCAGAAAGGAACTGCRGAGGACCACCCAGCTCACTGGAAGCAGTCTCTCCAGTCACAGAGAATATTTCTGACATCCTCAAACAAAATCTAAACTGCAGTGAAAGGTCAGCAGCTAAACCTGGCATATCTTAGAGGTCTAGCAGAGCACAGAGCAGCCCAGATGACTCTTGTGCTGTGCCTTGTGACTGAGTCTTTTCTTCAAGGTTTTGTGGATAAAATGGGTTGGGCTAGATGGAAGTGACTGGAGAGTTATAACCACCTAAAATCCCTTTGGTCTCCAAGGCTTGGAACCTTGTGGCTGCAATACTCTACTGGAAAATATTTGTGGGCTGGTTAGATCTGTGGCTATTGTAAGTGAAGATAAAAGAAATATTTAATAATATGTTCCTGCTGTTGTCCAGCACATTGCTGGCTGCATGAAAGCGTGTGGAGTCCTCTCTGTAGCCAGTGGAGGTAACTCAGTGCAATGGGGTGGGAAAGAGGGTGTCACTGCTTGTAATTCARTTGTCACAGAGTGCCTGGGGTCATTCCAGCAGACAGTGTGTACAGCTTCGAGATCTGAAAGGGCTTTTGGTGATGTGAAGCATGCAGTTGCTAAATGCCAGATTTGATTTGTGTGTTGGGAGCTCAGAATAAAGAGGATAGCTTTAAAAGGGGTGTTAATTCCTTGGCCAGGAACAGTTGCCATCTCACCAGAGGCACATGTGTGTAGGATTAGCTCYTCTCCTAGGCCCTTGAAGCCTAGGATCTGTAATATGAAAGAAAAMTGTTGAAACCAGCAGAATCTGTGCTGCCCTGCCCATCGGAGGGGTAGGACTGGGCAGTGACCATGTGGGTGGCAGAGGGGAGGTTTCCATGAAGTATGGGTGGGAGCTGCTCTCATAATTTCCATTTATAGTGGTTCCAGTTGCAGAAGGTTGGATCAGTGGCAAGGGCAGTGCCCCATCCCTGATCCCTGTCTTGTTCCATCCTGTTGGTTTAGGGGTCCTTGCTTTACCTAAAAATAACTACCCTGCTTAATTCAGTGTGACTTYAAGTGTGCAATATGCCAGTCTTGTGATGCCTATTGCCCTGGCCACAGAAGTGGGGTTTATGGCAGGGTCAGAGGTGATTGTGTATCAMCATCAGGACACCCACACAGCCCACTGGGATGCTGATCCRTGTAGGAAGCCGTGGGAACAGGTTGGTGATGCTGTCACACAGAGGAGAAGARACCACAGTTTCACATCCCTGCTTTGACACCCAACATTGTTTAGCTGTCCTTCCAAAATCCTCCTGGTGCAGCACTGCCTTGAAAGATGCAATCTGCAGATGCTCCATGTGGGCTCAATTTTCCCTGTATGATGATAAAGTTAGAGATGAAGTATTTCCATTTGTTTTTATCCATGGTGAAAATGAAAAAAAAAGAATCATTAAGCATGAAGAACCTCATATAAGATTTTTGGTTTTTTAAAAACGGTTGTTTTCCTTTGTGTGCTCCARGCTTTCATCTCCTTAAGTGTACATATGGACCTGGTCAAACTTCCTCTGACTAACTTGGAAGCTGTTTGAATATTGCAAGTGTGAAATCGTGACCACACGTGTTGTATTAACACTTTGCATAGGAGAATTGTGTGTATGTGAGAGGAAAATCAGATGCATATATGAGGTGAAAATGGAAGCAGTTGGAAAATGTTGGAAAGAAACGAGGGAGACAAAAATAAGAAAATAGTATTTTGTGTGTATGTAGTGAAACACATAATATAAATTTASTTATCTGGACTATCTTCCAGTCCATCATTTCTCAATACATCAGAAAAYTGCTCATAATCTACTTGAAAAATAATTTATTCACTCTTAGTACAAATATTGCAATKAATGCTTTTAATTTCCAGGCAGCAAAATGATGGTGAGAGACTGAAACTAAAATATCAGTTCTTGAAACTATCAAAACTGTGCAAAGTTCAAAAGATTTTTCCATTTTTGTTGCAATAGAAATTAAAACTTTCAATGTAAACCAAGAAAAAGTCGATGGACTTCCCATAAATTTTGAAGTATAGATGCTGTTTTTATCTTCTTTTGCCCACCCATTTAAACATACACACACTTAATTCAGCAGTGATAGATGTAGGAAGAAATATTTCAAATATCAGATGACTTCTTTATATTGTGGACAATTTCATACTTTTAAATTTTGAAGGCCATGCCYGTCTGGGGGTTTTTTAAAATGACTCAACACCTCTGAGGCTCCTTCATGCTCTTCCAAAGCCACATTTCCCACCATTTTTGCATGGATGGCWTTTGAATGGATTTTGCTGGTTCTGGTATTGTACTTATTTTGAMATGCAAGCCCAAGGTATCCTCCTGCATTCCTTACTGCAATCAAAAACCAAAAGAAAATCRGGTTTTTAGCATAGCTACCACATTTTTTCTGACAAGTAAGCTTTTTTTGTTTTTTTCCTCTTTTCATTTTAAGCTTTCCAAATAAGGAATTTTAGGGAAAAGGGAGAACATRCAGAGGAAAGGGCTTCCAGGCAAAATATGAGGATATGAGTAAAAATGTCTTTCATTTTTTCTTTCTCTCTGAAATGTAGCATGAAGTGAGGGCAGTGACTGTGATAATAGAGGCAAATGATAAATGAAAGAAAGGACACTTCAACATAATCTAGATAACAGGAAAATTTTAAATGGACAATTTAACATGAGAGTCTGCATGGAATTATTTTTCATTAAACAATCAAAGCTTGTGAGAATGCAAATGAAATCCATTTTTAGCTGCAGGAAATTTTGAGAATTGCAGAGGAATAGAAAATATGAGAATAATAATATCATGATGGTAATTCATAGTAATTACAGAAAAGCATAATTGCACAACACAAGCACTAATCAAAGCTCAGAAGAGTACTTTGGCATTCATTAGGATTTCAGAGCTATTAGCATTTACCTTTGTCATTGGGCACCACACAACAAGCATTATTCATTTCATGTCAATTCAGAGCATAATTTCCCTGATCAGATATCAGTTCATAATAACAAACCACCAAAATTGACTTCTCTGACATGGATTTCTGTCAAGTATTTTAAACAGAGAGCTGAACTGGGGACTGCTTTGGCGGTAGAAATGTTGCCCTTGAACTTAGGTGATCTCTGAAGGTTTGTGAGCTGTCCTCTGTGTGTACAAATTCCATCAGTTTATTTGCATCTGCTGGCCTAAAAAAGCTTCAGAACGTTGCCCATGCTGTCCTTCTTCCTATCTTACAGGAAATTTTGTGAGCTTCCTCCATCTGTGTGTGTGTTAATAAGCAAATTATTATTGGACTCTGTGGGTGCCTTGTGCTGCTGTGGTACATGTGCAGCTCATCAGGTGTGCTCCCTGGAACTTCTCACCTGATGTACAGCTCATCCTGCATTATTCTCTGTTGAGAATTTGTGTCATTTGCTTGTTGGGTTTTTATTTCTGCCCCTGCTGACTGGCTGCACTTTTCTTCTGCAGCTGCCCTGAATGCTTACCGTGAGGAAAGGAGCATTTTGCAGCTCATCCCAAATGGTGATGGAGGTGTAGGGAACATCTGAGCAAACCAAAGTTAAAGGGAGAAGRAGAATATGGAATATTCTCTTAGGTTCAGTAGAAGAAAAGCTGTGTTTTGTGCAGTAAAAGAAACAAACAAAACTAGGTCTGTGGACATGAAATAAGATCCTCTGGCTTMTAACTTGTTTTCTGCATTACTGAAAAATAGAATCTGTTCTTTTACTAATATTTCCAGACTTCAAAAAGTTCTCTTGAAGGGAAGAGTTGTCTATAGCAGAATACAGTGTCTGGTAAATAAAAGGATACTTAATTTATCATTCCATCAAGCAAGATACAACTTATCAGCATGCAGGTGGGTCATGTCCCATTGCTGGAAATAGTAAGTTTTGAATTAGCTTTCTCTTTCCCTCAGCTCTCTCACTGTCACCATGCTTTTCTCTGGCTTGTGGCAGGATTGTTTCTCTGTTAGCAACTTATTTTTTAGCACACCCTTCTGACACCTTGACAGTTCGTGTGCTAAATCAGACTTTACAGTTACTGGCAGGCAGTTATTAGATGTATTGCACTTAATTAACTTTGCACCTAATTACAAGCAGTGCTGGCCAATTACAAAGGGCATAAATATATTAGTGTCCTGCCTGTCACATCATGAAAATGGCTGTTGGAACAAGTCAAGCAAAAGCAATTACCACATTGTGTGCATAGTCAAGTGTGAAACAGAGTGCAGGAAGAGAAATGAACTGGGGTTCTCTTTGTAGGAATTTAATTTTGCACGGTGCATTTCAGGTGACCCAGATGAGCAAAAAGTACGGGGAAAGATTTCCCTTCATGTGTGTAAACGCTTCACGTGTGTGAAGGAAGCACAGAAGTTGCTTGTGAGAACTGACATAAGTTTTGTTGGMTACCCACCCTGTGTATCTGCAAATAAAGTATCAAGACTCCAGTGTTAAGGAAGAAAAGCTGCCTAACATGAGATAAATGCTAAAAATTATAAGCAAAACTTGTGATTTAGAATGACACAGTGCAACTAATTACTTATACAGTAGTTGCCAAAAAGAGATGGAAGGCAGAATTTGGTCTCATCTGTAGAGGGATATGTTGCAAAGAGCAAATGTTAGCACTCAGCTGGCATTCCATGGGAATCTGTCTTGTGTTAGCACAGGAAAAAAAACCATTTCTGCTGGAAAAGTAAGCAAGGCATTCAGAGCAATATTTAAAATTTCGTCAGTGGTTTTGTAAACAAGAGTCTGTATGAGGGATGTTTCCTCCTGTATCAAGTTTCCATTCCAAGCACCACATGCTCTCTTTTGCAGAGGAAAATAGACCATGTTRTACAGGTGGCTTAACTTACTCTTGTTATGCAGACAGCTGCGGAGGAGCACTGCCTTCATTCCACAAGAATGCTGGCCAAGGAGAAGAGCTGAGAACTGTTCAATATGGTAATTTTTTTTCATTCCTTTTTCTGCTGTGCAGCAGAATAGCCTCTGAATTAGCAGTGTTTTGCAACAAAACAAAACAAAACGTTTGTTTTCTCTTTCAACAAAACTTAATTAGTCATCAATGTGTAGACAAACCGCTATAAGCCCAGTCACAGGAATTTGATGGTCAACAGACTGCTCTATCTGCTTTGTACAAGGTATGTAATGCTTTGTACTAAGGTCACACTTGCCAGTTTTATATATAATGGCCAGAAAATGTCACTAGAACTTGACTTTGCTTGAGGCAAGTGGAGAGAAGCAGAGGGAGTCACAACATGGTGCTGAATGAGTGGCTGTAGGGTTTGTAGGCTGTTGTTATTTACAAGCTCTGAATAAAGAGAGCTGTGAGGATGTGTGCAAACCTTTCCCTGCCCTGAAAAGCCATTCACTTCTCAATAGGCTGGCTGTGTTGTTCCTGATAACTCATGGAAAAGGAGTGGTAGGTGGCCTTAAAGAGAAGGTTTGGATGCCTTTGCAATTGTTCTTGATGAAAAAGTGAGTGGACTCCTTTGTGTGCCACAGCATAAAGTGGGGAGAATAATGTGTTTTCAAATACAGCATTACATCACTGCTGAAAAYGTGGCTCAGTTAATTAAGATCTTGGGTGGCCAGCAATTTTTACCCTGTATAAAATTAGAGACATTGCTGTAGGGAAACTGTGCAGGAAAGTGTCTGGATGGAGAGGTCTGGGSGAGGCAAGTACTGTCATTCGTGTAGCTTGTGCTGGAGCCACTCCTTACTAATAGTGAGGAACTCRGCCCAAGAGAGAAGTTAAATCAGTCAAGGGCTCATGTAGAGCTCTATGATTTCAGTTTTCAAGGGCAAAATGTAGGTTTTTTCACTGTAGGGTACAAGGAATGAATGTAAAATATTGGAGACTTGAGTCTTCTAACGCACAAAATGAGTTACATCCAGCACAAATGCGCTGAATGCACTAGAACTACCAAATAATTCATTAATAATGTCTAAAAAGAAAGAGCCCATCTAAAACTCCACGATTTTCAGGAAAATGAAATAAAACAGCAATAAGAACGCATTCCAGCAGMATAGGTCAGTCTTACGTGCCTGAATTTTTTTCTGATATGGATGGTCATAGAATCATTTAGGTTGGAAAAGACCCCTGACATCACTGAGCTCTCCTATAAACCTAACACTGTCACATGCAGAATATTCCACTAGCCCTCATGGAGTTCTTGGCTTTTCCACATTTATAATTTTAAGATGGAAAGCAGAGCTGATTATCTGCTCCTTCTATTCTGTAGATGACATGTTTGTCGGTCATGACTTCTGAAGACTTACAGCCTTCCTGGGCTCCAAAGATCCAAGGATGCCCTCTTACCTTGTCTCATCCTTTCTTGGAAGTATCTAAAGGAAAACTGGAAACTGCAGTGATACATGAGCAATTCCCAGGTATGTCAAAGCCCTCTGTTAGACTTCCTATCYGAGCCTGCTTTGTTCCTGAAGCTGCACACTTTATAGTTTGACTTTTACACCCTGTTGTAATGACTCTTTCCATCTGAGTGCACCGTACTGCAGGAAGCTAATTGACTTTGACTCCTCTATTCTCAGTGGGGGATGCCAGTTCTAATTCTCTTATTGATTGTTTAGAGCAATTAGCGGAAAACAAATTTTTCCAAAGAACAGATAATTTGCTTTTGTTGCTCTCCATCATTAAAGCTGCAATTTGTTGTCTAAGAAACAATTTGTTATCTGGGAAAAAAATTCATGGGAAACATATTCCATCTGTTTATTAGCAGAAGAGAGACAGGTTACCTCATCATTAATGTCATCGGTAATTAGCGCTCTCGAGCTGCCACCGTCTGCACCAGGGGCTGGCAGTCCGTCAGCAGCTTCAGATGCCAGGGCTCACTGTGCTTGTCTGTGCAGGCCCTGTGTGATGCCCACATTTGTAAACRGTAGTTGGCTAATGTAATTGAACTGGACAGGTTTGTTAGATCTGTGACTGCCACCCTGGGAAGGACACGGGACTTTAGACCTTCAGGGCAATTCCCAGTCATTGGATCACCAGCAGCAGGCTCAGAATGCCACTCTCAATTAATCAGGTTTCTGATGCCACAACTGGTTTTTGTTTCCATTTGGGACAAAGTTTGGGAAGGCAAGTGTGGTCAAAGTGGCAGGACCTGCACTCACATTCCATCAGCATCACAGCCCTCCATGATAAACCCTGACATTGGAGAGGCTTCTTAGTTGTTGTTGGTAATGTCTTGTTCTGCTCCAGACTGAGAAGAGTAACTTCTACTTTACACCAGGTGAAATCTGTTCAAATAATTTWAAAAAAACACCCCAAAACAGCCAGGGAGAAATGGAAATAATTCTGTAATATTTAGACTCTATTCTTAGTGTTTTTACTGACTTTGGCTTCTGTTACTCAGTTTGATTTTGTAGCTTTATTTTGAGGAGAAGTTCTGGAAATTCTCACTGCTTTATAAAATTGCCCATGAGGGTCAGAGAATCTTCAGATCCCACATGCAGGGATTTGAAGGCTTATGTAAGAATGGCTGTGCTGAAGTTTGCATGAAGTTATTATAAATTAAATGATTGTACATATAGGTAGTTTGAGGGTTCTTTGTTTAGTAGTTTTTAATTGGTGCTCTTCTGTTCCATGCATTCAGTCGTGTGGATGATACACACACAAGTGCAGGTAGAAGTTAAATGYTTTCTGTGGCACACGCTTTTAAGCCTACACTAAGGTGTATTACTTCAGGCATTATGGAAATCATAATTAGGGAATCTGTATTAATTGTGCTTATTGCTAAAACCTGGGCATTTTCTTCTCAAGGGCCAGTGGAGCACAGAGCTGGTAAAAATGTGCGTTCCTGCTGACAGTGTAGAAAAATCCACTTCACATTAGTAAGGTGGAGTACAATTTCCAAGGCACTGCCAGATGTTTGCTTTTGGTGCAYGAAGCCTAARTACATCCAAGGAGCAGTCTCTTTTTCTGATGTGAGAAACCCTGATCTTAGTCAAAGGTGAGAGGAATCAGGAATTTCAGAGTCACTAYAAAGCATTTGTAAAGATCTGGTGTTTGCAAGGGGTGCAGTTGGATTAGTTGGTCTCCTGGTCTCTTGAAAATGGACAGAAATGGGTCATTGGAGGCAACAGTAAAACAGGAAAGCATGTGAAGGATACTCTAAGAAAGCTGTGATGTCTCAATATGAAGTCCCTCTTGCATAAAAGGTTCTGGATATATATATATATATATATATATAGATATGCATAATTTGGCAGGTGAATAATACAGGGAAGGAAATGAGTCACAGAATATTCCTAATTTTTTTTCATTACATTATTTTTCTAAAATGTTTATTTACAAAAGGTGATTTGCACTCATGTACTGATTCAAAGCATCTTCAATCTAAATATTCATTTGTGTTTCAATAGATTTTAGGCCCAGACATCTTATCAGTGCTTTTGGCCTAAATTTATAGCATGCCAATTTTTACAGAACTTGCTGCCATAAGAAATCATATGTCCTGAGGAGCATACACTAAAGAAGGAATAAACATTCCATGAAAAAGCCAGGTGTTTTGATATCCCATAGGAGTGGCAATCTGCTGTTTGCAATTCTTCTGTTCTTCCATTTACTTTTCATTTCAGTAGGTTTTTTTATGTGGTGTGCCAGTGTGCATATTACAGAATATAATTTTAAATGTGCACGTTTATCCTGAGGTATTGGTGGATCAATACAGAAGTCACTTTAGCTTTGGGATTAGAGGAGGAAAAAGATGTTTTAGTTGCAGTATAGGCATGTTCTAGAGTACAATTGTAACCTCTCAGTCACTTTTCGTACCTAATGTGGAAAAACATCACAGATGCTAAAGTTAAATATGATGCCAATACTGAAAATCCATTGTAAGGATTTATTGTATTGCTGAGCTTTTAAAATGTTAACATTCCTTGGCTTCACTTGGAAGCATTAACTAATTCCAGGTGAGTCACCTCAGACAACAAAACCCACTGCTGGTAGACTTCTATCAGCCAGGGAATGAAGTAACAATTCCCAGGGGCCACTTGTGGAAGTGAGAATGTTTAGTTACTGTGTGGTTACCAGCATTCCTTTATTTCTCATTAGTTTATACTGCACTCTGCTATGTGAAAATTAATTTCTGTTAACATCTACAGTCAGGTAATGTACACRTATCACTTAATGAACATAATATACCTTCAAATATTAAATTACAGCCTTTCTGCCTCCCAGGCAGACTGTCAGACCTGGCGGTATAAATTAATACATAATGCTGCACAGCTAACAGATTCCTTTGAGCCAAGAGAATTGAAAGCAGCTCCCAGAGGCAGGGCTGGAGTCTTCTGCTGGAGGCTACTGAAATCAATAGAAAGACTTACAATGACTTCATTAATTGCTACAATAAAGCTGGGGATGGCAGACARAGGTTAGTGGAGAAAACAAATTAGGGAGGCAGGTTATACTTCTCCATTAGAAGTGGAAGCTCTTCTTCCACTTGTAATGTAAGATAATGGAGATACTGATCTTGCTTAAGGGAGGTGAGTTAACTGTTCCATCATAGGTTGTCTTAATAACTGTTCTCATGTATTTGCAAGTAGCACTTGGTATGTGTTTAGCTATATATTTGTATATATTTAGCTGTTTGCAGGCATAAACCACATCCTTTGTTTCTACTTGAGCTGAAGAGGAAAACTTAGTGTTGTCATTCTTATCATGAATGGGATGCCATGGTCTGAAGTACAGGGGGCTAAAACCATCTCAAGTCTCCCAGGTTACCCACCTGGCCTATGGATTGTGCTTCCTGGCAGGAGTGAAGGTGATGAGAAGTGAGCAGTCCCTTTAGACTAAACATTTAAGAAACTAAAAAACCCGTGATATCATTTTCATTTAGATAAATAGGATGTAATTACAGAAGATTATTATAAATTGTTTATTGATTGTAAATAATATACAGACAATGGAAAATTAATTGCAAAGTTCAATTAAGAAAGGTCAGCCTCAGTGTGCCTTGTTTTATTTGTGTCCGTGATTATCACTGGTCAGATGTAATTACATRCTTGTCAAATTGCAGCTCTGGAGAATTGGCTAAATGTCACTGTAAATTGCAGGTTTAAAAAAAGTAATTATTATCTATTTCTTGACAACTTTTAGGTTAAGGGGGTGTTTTTGCCTGATGATACAAACCAAAGATTAAAATAATCAGAGGTGACTCAAACGTGCTCAAAATACCCATTTAATATTAGTAAGACTTGGATCTGGCTGTAGGAGCAGAATTGTTTTAGCACATGTACAAAACTTGGCAGAGTCTTAGATAGATGCCATGGCAAATTAAAATTTAGTAACAAAATACCACTCCTTCTGACAAATGAGCAAAAAGACATCAAATAACTTCACTGAGTACTCCTGGAAAAACTGCATGAGCTCCATTAGAGACAGGTAAAATCTGGGATCTAACTGTAAATACCTGTATTAACAAAGGCTAAAAAGGCTCAGAATTGCTCCTTTCCTGACTAAGTGACCATCAAAGCAGCAGTGTGGGCCTTGTTTTTATCATCTCTTTGTGACAGTCTAGTTGGATTGTTGAATGATGGGTATTTAACCAGCTGCCTTGGTCCTGGGCCCCAAGGCAATGATGTGCTACTGGATGTGGCTTACCAAGTCCAGTAGGTATTGCTGTGGACAGCATCAGCATCATCTCCTAGCTCTTAAAAGGAATATCTGTAGGCAGCAGGGTAACTTGTCAGGTTGGAGGCATCAGGGCATTTGGGAATTGTTTTAGCTGACAGACTGTCTGGAGCATCCTGCATGACCTATGAATGCAGAGGTCTTGGCAAAACAATTAGGCRGTATTTCTAATACTGAACACCATCTCCAAACTTTTTAGCCTGTCAAGATTTTTTCTCCCAGCTTCCTCCCTGCCCTTCACAGCTTTTTTTTGTTCTGTGCTGTTGTTGGGTAGATCTTCAGCTTTACTGTATCAACAGTCAGCTTCTGAGATGCTTTGGAGGCGTGCTGGCACTGGCATTTTCAATCTGTAAAGCTATCCAGGACACTTCAGCATAACCCTCTTCTGGCAGTGCTGGCCACCAGATCTGAGCTAAAGCAGCTCAGATTTCATGGAGCCTGCTGATATTTGTGAGGATCAAAGAAACTGTATTTGCCCAGAATGTTGTAGTGTRTCCCAAATGCAGGAAAGGGAGTTGTGTGTCTGAATCCTTTATCCATCACAGGTGCTGGAGGTAGAGCATAGCTGGGACAAAGCCAACCCCATCCAGCAGAGCCAAGCTGTGAGCTAAGGACAAGAGAGGTGTAGTGGATTGGTAGAAATCCAATGAGGTGAACAGAAGTGTAATTACAGCAGGATTGCATCCATAGGAAAACTTTCTTTTCGCCTCTTTTGAYCACAGGTTATAAAGCTTCACTCTCTGCCCTTTAAATCATGAAGCATCTCATGTTGAGGAGTTACACCCCACCAAAGTAGAAAAAACTAGAGAAAATGTACTRGATCTTACTTCAGCTTCTTTTCTGGTGGACAAGCTTGGCTGACAGGAATGTAGAGACACCACTAGTATTGACCTGCGAGTTGAGAAAATCAGCAAGGGTGCTGGGTTGTTTTTTTTGGGGGGGAGGGAGGATTGTTTGTTTGCTTATTTTTGTTGATTTTTTGTTGTTGTTTTGTTTCGTTTTTTTATGGTTGSTTCGTAATGAGCGATTTGATTTTGGGAACAGACCCCTCTTCTATAAATGTAGCCCCACGTAAAATGTGATTTTTTGGTATGAGCCAGAGCTGTGCCCTTGAGCCCGAAGAAACTTGCCTYGGGTCCTAGTGGACCTGAATTAGCCATCAGACCCTCCATTTACTGACATCTTGGTTAAGATAGAGAACTGCTTTCTCTTTTTGGCAACTTTATTAGCTCAAATAATTAAAGTTCAGAACTTCACAATCACTCCTCAGTGATAAAGGGACATTTTGTTTTGGCTCATGTTCTTTGAGGTGGGTGATCTTTGAACATCAGCTTGAGGTGGACAGTTTCACAAGTGCAGTTCTTGGAAAAYTTCACCAAATGCTTGATGCAAACAAGCATGCTCATTTTTGGATGTTAGACTTATAACTCAGTATTATTTTCAATTCTTTGAGAATGTTTTTGGTGTTTTTTRTGGGGTTGATCTGATATAGGAAAAGAGGAAAACATTTCCAGGCTAGATTGCATATRCACACAGGAACGGAAATTGCCTACAGAGCCTTCATGCTTCAAGTGCCTTGTGTGATTCTTTTGATATTCAGCCATGAGCACATTCTGTGTAATATTCCATTCCTTTGTTTCATGGTATCAAATGAAGACCGAGACATAAAAAGCAGGGCTTAAGAGAAATGAAAAATGTCAGTAAAAGCAGCTGATGAAAACCTTAGTAAACAGCTCTGCATGTCAGGTCGTGCTCCTTCTGTAACGTATATGTTTGTAATAACAGCCCAGGATTCCACAGGGACCTGTATGTAAYGAACAAAATTGGTCAAGCAAAAAAGAGAAGTTATTGGAAACTTGAGTGCTGTTGAGTCCCATAATATGCAAACTGTACATCTGCATAAAATAAACCTGTGCCCTGCTGGTAGCTTTTATACTGTTCCCCTTGTATGCATCAATTTGTTTGCAGGGTTGAGTTTACTCCAGTAAATGTTTGATGGKGAGAATTATGTCCCCAGTTTCCACAAGTAGGCAACATTCATTGTCAATGTCAATAACAGGGCAAAATGTAAAACTGAACGTGACAGACAGTGTCTCCAAGGAGAAAGTTGCCCCTTTAACTAGATTGGAAAGTTTCTGGTGTTAATAGATCTTTCCTAGTGGAGGAACAAAATGACAAGGGCAGAGAATGATCAAAGCATTGCAAATGCAATGTGAAGGAAGCTRCAGTGTGGAATCAAATCAAAGGACACCACTTGAACAGTTAGGCTGTACAAAAGACACAAAAGAAGGAAAACAAAAACATGGACAAAATCTAATGGAGGGGATCTCTTCATTTGCCTAGAAAGAAAAAAACCAAAGAGGCCTAAAGAGAGTCTAAAATTGGTAAAGAAGCAAAACKTGTTGACTTAGAGCMAAAGTTGCACAAAAGGTRTTGATGCCTTGGGAAAGCTGACTTGGAATGCAGACTGGACAGAGCCAGAGAATAAAGTAGATATTTATTGAAAGGCCTCTAGGATACACCTGGGGCAGGACCAGAGCCTGACCAGGGCTAGACCCAAGGTGGACTCAGAATGGTCACAAAATGGACCCTGGTCACGAGGTCTCACACTTTGATAAGTTTTGGACCATTTGCATGTTGGGGTTTAATTGTCCAATCACAGCTTCAGGCTGTGAGGTCTCATCCTCCTTGTTTTCTCACTTCAGCCCACCCTTGTTTTATGCTTTAGGGCCTRAAAGTTGTCCTTGGTCTTCAGCAGGAAAAGGATTTGTTTTGTCTCCCTACTCTGTGAATAGAGCTCACTAGCACTTAATGTGAGGCTCAGAACTACCCCCAGGCAGCACAGAGTCTAACATTAAAAATAAGGCATCAGTGTCAAGCACCAAAGTACTGAAAACTACTTGCTTGAAAATCTTAGAGTAATGTGAATAATAAATAAAAGCAGAAACCTGTGCTCARCAAGGTTTTGAGATAGGACAAGCACGTTTTACCAGAGCCTCAGGTTCGCTCTTGGTCAGAAAATGGTGGTGGATCTGAGGGAGCTGCCTTGAGTAAACCTGGTGATAGGAAACTGGGGGAAATCATGAAGCTGGAGAAGTTACAGTGAAAAGTGGTCTATTTCCTTACCTCTAGCAACACAAAATAGGAGAAGGGTGGACAGGTGGAGGGATGTGGTCACTAGATGGCAAAGATCTTACTCTTTTGGAGCAAGTGCTCACCCCTCTGGATGGATTGTTTGGCAATGGGGAATGCAGTGCCTGTCAGATGCTTGTGCATGTGCTCTTGAACTGCACTCCTGGACTTCAGCCACAGGCTTTTGGTAAATACTTTTTGAAAACATGGTGTTACAGGATCTGCCTTCACAGACKTTATAGTGTGTACTCTGGGGGCAGATGATGATTTATGTGCCCAGTGATCTCTTTTCTGCCCTGTGGAGAAATCTTTAGACTGGCCAGCAGGCCTAGAATCAGGGAGGGTGCTAGGCTGCTGCTGGAGTGATGATTTTATACTTAAGTACTTGAGGTTTTTTTTGGTCCTGTCGTCATCAATATCAGCTATTTTTTAAATTGTTTCTTAACCCACTCAAGATAGAGATTCACCTTTGCCTGCTCTTGGCCATTACTGCATGTGTTCCCGTGGGCACTGGAGAGAGCCTGGACAGCTCCATTCCAGTTACCTTAGAGTGTCAAAATCCTCTTTGCTCCTTACACTATGTCTTTTTTACAGCCCAAGTGGTTTGTGAAAGACACTKTCACTGTGCATTCCCAGGAGAAAACAGAACTGACAGTACGAAAGCTTTTCCCCAGCTTTCTTCAAGTATTAAGGAAAAACTACAATCTCTTTAGCTTAAGGTAAAAAACAATGTTTATATAATAAGCCCAAGGACATGACACAAATTGCTATTTATTTTTTGCTCTGCATAAAGAAAAATATCAAGTGAACTTATCTACTCTATTGTAACAGCCAAATTCTGAGAGTAATGCCATTTAAAACCAGTGTCCTCTGGTTTTAAATATCAGTTTGACAGACAGCAAATAAGTCTTAAATTTGGTAAATATTAAAGGGGTGAAAATTTATTTTTTCTACTCGTCTCGTGGTTAATCATCTGTAGCACCTAACAAGCTCCTTGCATTATTGCACAAGAGCTTATAATATGTCACAGAATTAGCATCACAGGTGGCTTGTCAGTGGGACAAGAAGCTCAGCTTAAAGAATGACAGAGGTCTATTTTGTATTCCCTTAACAACTGTATAGTCTCCAGAAAGATGCAAATAGCTGAATTCAAATGGCTCTTAACATTCTTCTTGAGTACTGATTTAGTAAGGAAATAATGCCATAAAAATTTACAATAAAAAGGTACATTACATTCTCTGGGTRCTCAAGCTTTAATTTGTTAGCCACACAGGCACTGGGGTGGGAGACTGGAGAGCAGTGTAAATGGATACCAGGCACAGCCCAAGGAAAAATACACATTAAAATAATGATTTTCGATTGCTGGGGAGGGGGGCAAACAGAGTGTGCTTAACCTGAGCCACATTCTTACAACCCATGTCATATCTGAGATCTGCCAAGGCAATCTGGGGAAATTAGTGACATCCAGGTGGAATGTGCAGCAGCACAAATGCAACAGCTTTGATGCTCTTTTCAGCTTCTCCCATGTGCTGCTCTGACTTCAAATATTTTTGGAAGGTCAGTGTTCAGTTCCCAAAATCATAATGGCTGGCCACAGATATCCAAAAGTGGCCTCAAAAGAGTAAATGTGCTTTGCCATATTTCTTTGTTCTTTTAAAGTAAATGAAACAATTAGTCCAAATGAGGCACTTCATCACTGAAACCCAGAGGAATTTCTTGGCTGCTGCCAAATCATGAATAATAATAATAGTGCARAAAAGGAGGACTAGTCAGGAGAGTAGATAATCTGTGGGTGATGAATAAAAGCCGATTTCAAGGACCCTTGAGCTGGGTTAACTCCTGCTGAAATGCTCAGTTTCTGTTTCAAAGTGTTCAGTAAGCCAAGAGTGTTACAGTAGATCGTATGAGCTCCTGCAAAGCACTTCATGTACTGATTTCTGTCATAAAAAACTGATTATTCTCCAATTTCATGTAAAATGTGGTCAGTGGAGATCTTTATTAGTTGAAAGCATGTTCACTGGCAAGTGTAGCTTGCATTGTATGAGGACCAGCTAAGCTTTCTGCTTTTCTGCTTCCTGTTAAAGCCTGTTTATTTTATTTTGCAGTCATCTTGCCCATCTGCACCACATTTTTCTGTTTGCTTGGCTTGCTGTCCTGGCTGACTGCTCTTGCTCAGGGCACAGGTTGTGTCCTTGTGGCTGTTGGTCATGCTCACTTTATCTGCAGCCTTTCACCAGGCAGGGCTTTGTTCCTTCATTCCTGCTCAGCTTCAGAGGTGAACAACATTTTAAGAAAGTGAGATCTTTACCTTGTAAGAGAGCATGCTGAAATGCAGGAAGGTGGCTTTGCATCCAGAACAYTGCAGGAAGAATGAAACAGGAACAATAATGTGCTCCAGTTTCAAAGGTACAAGGTGTCATTTTAGTGCTCAAGGCTGTTACTGAATTGTTCCCTGCTGCATGAAGTGTCCCCAGGATCTGCTCCCCACTTCCCCAGCAGGTGCTGCAGGTGAGACCCACTGCTTTTGTGAACTGCAGGAGAGAAGAGTTTGGTCTGCTTAACTACCTGTAGTAGAGTGCTCTTTGCAACTTCCCAGATGCATCATCCTCATGGCTTTCTTGCATGGAGTAAAGGAGAGTAATTTTTGAAACCATAGAGTTTACAGATCCCAGGATATTTACCCTAATGATTATTTTGTTTTGAGTGTCTCTCTGGCTGACTTAAGGGGAATTAGATCACAGACATAGTAACAGCTACACCTCAGCTAAAGTGTGCACCACTAGGGATTGTCATCAAGCCCAATAAGCTTGCTWTTATTTCCTATCTTGAAATCTGTGCTAAGTAATAAAAAATTTTAAAAGGAAGGAAAAAAAAAAGTTGAGGTCCCACTGCTGCTGCAGTCTCATTGAGAATCCAAATGGAAAACACAAGCTAATCTTTACAAAAATAACACCTATAAATGATACATAAATCATCTTGGACATGAAAGAATATTTAAAAAGCCCCGCAGTTTGATATCTTAGAGTTGTAACCACCTGTCCTGGTGATGGGCAAACAGAGGAATTTTTTTGGCAACTGGCCCCTTTCTGGGAAGTCTATAAATCCCCTTTTAATTCTGTGCRTGCAGTTAAGTCTCACTCTTGTCATGGCCAGTTAAGATGTGCTTTTATCTACTTTTGATGAGTGAATGAAGAGCTTGTATCTTCATCCCTACAAAGAACCACGATGTGTAATGGTGTCAGGGCAGAAAGGGGCTGTGCATTCCTGCCTTTGGCTTTTACTGGCCACATAATCCTAAGGAGGTGTGCAGCTGGAAGCTTGTTTCTCTTGTGCTTCCCTGGATGTCCTCACTGGGTGGCTGCACAAGGGCTCTGGAAACTCTGAAGTCCTTATTGCTTTTAAGACAACTTTTACCCCAGGAGGACTTGGGAAATCCTTGATGTTACTTGCAACAAGTGGTGCCATGTTTAATAATAATTGATTGGTATTTTGGAGCAAAATTTTATTCATTAACAGYAGGATTTCTCTTGAAAGCAGGATCCCTATGAAAGAAATTGATTTTCAGATGAAGATAGTTCTTCAATTCTTAAAGTTAAAAAAACTACTTTTTAAATTATTATATGTATTTTTTCCATATGTTTTCATGTTTCTCCTCTATAACCATATAGCCAGTTGTGAAAATTGACTTCCCCTAAGGTGAAATGGGAGGGAATTGCTGGATTGGAAAGAAAGGGGAATCTGTAAATTAAAGATTTCTTAAAATCCTGGGAAAAAAGGTGAAAGACCTGGGAATGGGAAAAAAAAAACTTGAAATAAAGTGAATTGCAAATGGGAGAAATAGTGTGGAAGTTATTAAGTTGCTCTTGAGCTGTTGTACCGTTTTCTCTCAGCAAACCACGATACCAAATTGTCAGCATCAGAGTTCTGATGTCTCTCGCATTTCAGGGCATTGGAAGAAAGATCCCAGTTTGTGTTTACTTCTTAAGCCTTAAAGATGTGCTTTTTCCAAGTAAATAGAGATTCACTGATGCACTTCGTTGTCTTTTTCAGCTTTCCCAGCAGGAAGATTGGCCTCTCTACATTGGAAGAGCTCTGGCTGTGGTGTTTGCATTTCAGAGCCTTTCCACCTGTTTTTGATAAGCTGGGTGAAATAGATCAGTAAGTAACATGAGTTTTATCAAAGTAAGATTGTATGTAGTCAGCAGTTATTGAGTAAGTGAATTTTCAGTTCAGTTTGAACAAATCTGTGGCTAATAGTACCCAAGAATTAACAGACCATTAACACTCATCAGCATTTACATGCTAGCAGATGAAACGTTTCACATGTGAACTAGGAGCTGTTCTGTTCACAAATAGATAGTTAATATTTTTGCAGTAGAATAAAGAGTAGCTTCATGTTGAGCCAGGGCAATGACGTGGAGAACTGTGCTGTGTTAACATGGTCTTACTCAAAAATTGCTGTTCTCACTGGGAACACCTTTTTGTGTACAAGGCCATCCYACCACCTTCTCAGTTATCAGCAAAGGAAATAGGGTCAAATAATTCCACCCTCTGTTTAAAATACCTTTCAGAGAGAATTTTGGTTCTGATCCTGCAGAGACTGGACAATTTGTTAATTCTGACCATTGCACTGAGCAGAGAAGTCAATTTGAGGCCTACCTCTTTGGCATGAAAGAAGAACTGTAAGAATACATGTACATGTTTGATTTCCATGTCGGCTGATCCAATTAGGTCACATTGGCATCTTCTCGTTCATTAAAAAGAGAAGCCCAGCTCAGTTACCTGAGTGCTGAATCGGATTAATTGTCCTGAAATGGACATCAGAGGCTTTTGTTTTCCATTGCATTCTCTAAGTTATGCACACTGTAGCAGCTGTCAGAAATTGGGTTTGAGTCTGACCATTGTTTGGATTATTTTTTCTCCATCTCTGGTGTTCATGCAGCACGAAATCTTTTGGCCAATGTTCCTCAGAAGATGAGAGGAGAAGGGAACATAGAAGAGCAAGAAGGTGAAGTTCTTTAATGTCCTGGATGTCATGTTCTTCTTCTGTCTTTACTTACCTGGTTATAATAATGACAAAATTTTGAGGCTCTTCGGATGAAAATCTGTTTAAAGCTCTGGAAAACTCCTGTTTTTATCACTATTAATTGCTTCCAGTGGGACTAAGCTTTAGTAAAGGTCAGTCTTCACATGATTGGGGATTAATTAGGCCAAAGTGCAAAGGAAAGTGAAGTAGAATGAAAATTGTTCTTTATTATTCTTAATGCTATATTACCTAAGGAGGAAATACTTTTTTTTCATTTTTCTGTTAGCTATCATGTTTACAAATGTAAGGGGACTGTCCTGTGTCCAAGCTCTGAGTGGGAAGAAATAGGAAAACACTGCTGTAAAGACCCTGAAAAACAGCATAGTTTCTGTGAGAGATCTCAGCCATGTTACTTTTACTGGAATCATGAAATCTCTTTGTAATGAAGTGACAAGCTTGTAGTGTTCCCATACCCATCTCTGTAGGAATTCCTTGCATTACTGTGCAGAGGCACAGCTTAAGCTGGCCAATAGTAAGAGACCATCCTTGGTTTATTTTTCCTTGGGGACTTCTACACTACTCAAGCTTTCTATTTGACCTTTGCATTTTCTTCTGAGGACAAGGGGCTGAAGGCTTCAGGATAACCAGAAATACCCACCACGGCTTTGGAGAAAACCTCCTTTGCTTTTGAGCACCAGGAGTAGTAAACATCTGGGGATCATTTGAAACTGTAGCTGCTCACTCGCTATGGAAGACATGAAAGAAGCAGTTAATGTTTCTTTTCTGGCTTGAGAATTGATCTTTATCACCACTTTCCTTAACCTGTATTAATCACAATCACCAGGCACAGGAGAAGCAGGCAGACTTTAAAAGGCAGCAGTAGTTGCCCTAGGTCACGGAAATAAGGGAGGAATTTGGATCTGAGTTTTTCTTGTTTTCCATCCAGAGGTATGAACCAAGAGTATGAACCTCTTTTGTTAGAAGTAATTTTTGTGTGAAGTTTGACTGCAGCTTCTGAGGATACATAAAAATAAATCAATTTAACAAGAAGAAGAAGAAAGAAAAAAATCCCTCCTGTAAGGTATGAAAAAATGATTTCTACACTATACTTAAAAAGAACTGTAAATTTTTTTTCCAGGCCTTTCAATTTTTAATTTAAGGTAGAAGTATATGAAAAGGTTCTTGCTTCCTATAACATTTGTTCTAATACTTTCCATAACGTTTGTTCAATTACTGCCTTTACCATGGACCAAGTTGTTTCAGGAGCTGTTCAATCTCCCACTCAGGATATTCCACTCCCATCAGTAGGATGAAGCCTTTCTAGCCTTTTCTTTTAATGCAGAGCCACAAGATTGAAGGGAAAACCCCACTGGAATTTTTATAGGGGTGTAAATGAAAATTGAGGTTCATGTTGTGAAATTATTACTGAGGGAAGAGTGAGGTGCTGCTTTTGCTGATGTAGTGGACTATTGCAAATGCCCATTCCTCTAGCTGGAACATGAACTAAAGCATTGCCATCTCAACAACCTGCACTCCCCACAGGTCTCTGTGCACCTTGGAGATGGTGGCTTAGAAGAATTTTACTTGTCTTACCTTTGGGAAGGTAATAATGCACAGATATAAAAAGCAATGTGAGATATTCWTGATGGGGGAGGTTTCTAAACTTTTCTTGACTATTTGGATAAGAACTTTTTCTGCACAGCTATGGCAAGGTACATTTGCAAACCAGCATGCTTGAGTCTTGCTGCTGTTAGATAGTAATGGTTGAATCCCCTGTAACGCTTTGAAAGGGTACATTTGTATGGATAATAAAGTAGTTGCTTTTCTGGTTCACAGATTGGGGTTTTTTTTTTTGAGGAATAGAACTACAAAAGYATTGCTTCCCGTAAGACACAGACAAGACCCGCAAATCATCCTTCCTTCCAAACAGGCTGTTCCTGTGTTCCACCTGGAAAGAATGCCAGAATCCCAGTTGATAAAAACTGGATTTCAGTGAAGTCAGAGGGGAACATGAAGTCATCCAAGGAACAGACCACATAGAAACCCTACAGCACAAATTAAGGAAATGTTCTTATCTGCCGCAGCCTAATTGGCTGGGGCCTACTGTTTTACATATCAGATGTCTCCCTGCTGCTCAGAGAATCTTGAGTGAAGTAAATCTGTGCCAGAAATAATTTATCCTTGTGTGTGTAGATGACAGGGTGGCCTGCTTCCTATCCACTGCAAGCATCACCCTGGTTTCAAGAGGGCACTTGTGCATCTCTTCAAAAGGACCAAGTGCTTTCAGAGTCAGACACTTCCTCCTCTTTAYTAGGTCACATGTGGGTGAGAGCTCTCTTAAGTGCTCCATTATTGTGGAAGTCAGTTTAATGACTGCACACTGTAAAAGTTCAAGCAATTCTATGTAATGCATGATGARCAATATGACTTCCAAATGTTCACATGTAACGCATGGCAGATTTCAGTTGGAAAACAAAACAAGCCCCTCAAGGTTGCAGTCTGCTCTTTAGAAGAGGCACATKTTGTAACCTCAGAACCTCAAACTATCAGCTGTTTTCTGTGCATGATGGGAGCAGTGGAATCTGTGCCATATTCTGTCCTTTGTTTCCTGGAATGTGGCTGCAGTAATGATCAGATGTTTGCTTCTGCCAAGTGCAGTTGGCGTTAGATCCACATTCAGACCAATCAACTGATCTGTGGTTTCTTCTTTTTCTTTTTTCTTTTTTTTTTTTTCTCCTCATGGCATATCTCATTATGATATTTTTGTACAGGGTGTAACAAAGATAATTATGTAAACAAGCAGCAGTATTTTCTAAAATTCATTCTTTTATTATTTCTAGGCAACATGAAACTACCTAGAGACACCAAATGAGGTCAAGGACTGTTGTACTCTCATGCTGGTAGCCTTCTGTGAAGTATTTAAAATCAAAAKACTCTGGACACATAAAAGAAGCAGATTTACATCTTGCTAGAAAGAAGAGCAGAAGTGATCAGTCACTGTTGCCAGGAACATGCTGCCTCTTTCAGGAGAACTTCTCAAGGAGCCCAGGTACTCTCATTTGAGTCCTTCACCACAGATTCTATGTCCCACACAGATTTCCTACCCTATTTTATGTGTGTCTGTTTTGGCTGTTCTTCTCCACTGCTGGTGCCTTCTTCATTATAACTGTGTTAATTTTTTTTAATTATCAGACTGTGGATGTAAGTTACCATTCCTGAGCCATTCAGGAATGCTTTCCTGCCTCTTCTGGCTCATCTTTTCCTTCCATGCAGGCAGTGGCACACAGGAATCAGGTAGGGCTAAAGGCAAGGATAGCAGCTGCCTCAACTGCCAAACACTGGTCTGTTTGTATTCATGAGTTATACACCAGTTCAGTCAAGGGAAAGTTCCAAGTAAGTATCATTACATTTTAAAAGGACAGTGGGAAAGCCTGGCTGAACCACTCATATGTCTCCAACTGGATGTCTCAGAATTATTCCTGTGCAGGTGAACCTRTGTATGAGAAATACACCCTCAGGCCCTCAAGTTTTGAATTTTCTCAGAATGTGGTAACTGTGATTTTTCTGAGGATTGCAGTATTTCTTGAAATTTTTATATGAAAGGTTTGGATTTGGTGTTTTTCTGCACCTACAGAAATGTCATAATCTGTTCTGAAGCAAATAATATTCCTGGGAGCTTTACAATTATTCAGGTTAGTTTCCTGTAAGTTCTGTGGAATATTGCCATCACATAAATAGACCAACAATACTGAAACAAGGGAAACAAAACATTTTACATATTGAAAAAATTTACATGTATGTAGTTTTATTTAATAGAACATTATTGTGATTATAGGTAATGGTGTCCAATAGGGTGAAGCAAAGGCTTGGAAGTGTTTTTATTTTACTGTTTGCTTATGGTGTGGTTGGTATAAATTGCTTTTTTTAGTTTATTAACAAGGGTGGGAAGAGGCTAAGTACTGAGAGATKAATTTAAATCCAGCTCAGGAGAATTAGCAACTTCAGAGTGTCTGGCACATATCAGCATTTTATTTGATGGTAACAAAAATTTTGCACATGTATTCATAAAACACATTTGTTTGGTTTCCTTTTAAGTTTCAGTTTGTTCTTTTTGTTAAAACCTGTGGTAGGTCAGAATTAGTGCTGGCTAATGACCTCAAATAGACTCTTTTTAAACTCAAGTTGATGCCTTTTTAAAAAGGGGGCTTGAGGCTTTTCTAAGCAGCATTAAGATGACACAAGAAATGACGCTTCAAATTCTGCATCTACATTTGCATTGAGGACTGCAATAAGCCTCAAAAGAATCATTTTTAAACTACTGCAAAATGTATTTAGTGCTCATAAACAAAACACAACGTATTTATATGGAGGTAGTCTTTGTACATCCACCTCAGTGTTATATGGGAGATTAAAAAAAAAACAAAACAGCAGTGATTACAGGAATGTAACAGAACCTAAATCAGACTTCTTAAAAACTATTTAGTATCACTCAGGATTTTCTGGTCAGTCTTTCTCCATTTTGACAGAGAGGAAGGAACATGATCCCTTCTTTAAGTAGGATTTTAGAGTTTAGGAGCTGGTTGCTTGCTTTCTGTATTTAAAGGTGGCCAGCAGGGTGGTAGCAGGATTTGTCAGTGATCTTGGCATGAACCTCAGGGATCTGTGCATCAGGRACATCTCTGTGTAAAGCATTTGTGTTCTGGGACAGCTTGAAGGCATTTTAMTCCTACAGAGTTATGTTCCTGGAGATCTTCTAGCCATTTATGTCTGTTTATCACAATCTGTAGAGAAGTCTCAAGCTTTGATTTCTGAAGTATTTTCCTAAAATAACAAAAAACCTTGGACGTTAGCAGTACAGGAACAGGCTCTGAGGATTTCTCCCTCATGATGGACACAGGGCTGTATTTTCCATCCCATGCTCCTGAGCCCCAGTTTGTGTCCCACAAAGGCCCCCAGACTCAGAGCAAAGCAGGGACTAAAGGCATCAAAGGCCTTTTTGTCAAAATAAGGACAATGCTATAAACCAACCTTGTGTTAACCTACTGAAGAACAGAGGACAACAGTTCTGAATGCCAAAATACAGAGAGATGTGTGAAAGGGAAAACTTATACAAAAGTAGGCAGGCTGAATAAAACTATTTATCTTGAAGCCACACAAGTCATGGTAATTAAATTAGGTCAGGCTGGCTATAAAGCTACAAAAAGCAGGCTGTAACTAATTTAGAAAGAGACAGAGAAGACCTGAAAAGAAAACAGATTGACAGCCCCCTATTATTTTTTATCTAATCAAGACAACAAAATGTAAGGAAGAGAAAAGAAGAAGAAAAGAAAAAGAAATCTCATGTTGATTTATTAAGATTTTCTCTCAAACCATTAGGATAGACAAAAGCATGTAGTCACATCTTTTGATGTGTGAAGGTTTGCTCATTGCCCTTAGTGCTAACTGAGGGTTACTTGCATATTTTACCCTTGAGAAAAACAGAATAATTGAACATCTTCAAGTTCAGAAAGTGRTGGAAACCCTAACAAACAATAACACAGATCTTTATCATTACAGTATCATTGCACTGATTCTTTCTGGGCATCCRTATCATCTGCTGCTATGTGAAGAGAAATGCTAAATATCTGTGAAAAGAGACAATTAGACTTGTATTTAAAACCATTTCTTCATAAATCCCACCTGCCAGTTTGTATAAAGATCCTTTTTTGAAAATGGTTTCAAGTATTTGCTTTGAATTGGAAAGTGACAGGTTGTATAGGGTGTAGGAAATAACATTTTTGAGCATTAAGAAGGGAAGGATCAGGACCTTATTTGTAGTGTGGCTCCAGTCTCATGAACTAAAATTTTAGTTGATTTCTATAMCAGTTTTCATTCTCCAAGTGATTAGAAAAATTAGCATTCCAGGGCTGTCCAGAGGGTGAAGAGGAGTGTGTGAACAAAAAGGGGGAAGGGCACAGACAAAAAGCCCAGCTTGGTTTGTGTTGGTGTTTAATAGCAAACAACCCTTTCCCACCCTGCTTCTCTTTTATGCCTGTTGTAGTTTTAAGTAACTTCCAAAGATTTTCCAGCAGCAGATGATGCTCAGCCACTGCATTCATCTGAAGTAAGAGATGAACTTTGCCCTGTGAAGAAAATATTTGAGGTTTCAACACAATGATGGGTTGCAAATTCTCTGTGAAAATGGGAATGGCTTCCCATTGCKCCAACAGGTCCCCGAGGGTGAAGTTTTGACCCCGGTGAAGTCAATGGAACCTTCACTCTCTTTCATTAACACAAGAGCCATCCCTCATCACATCTTGCACTTTGCAACAATGAAATGTGGAATGGAGAAACTGTTTCTTCGGGTGCTGCCATGAGGTAACACCTGTTCCAGACATGGAGAGAGTCTTTGAGAGATGGTCAGAAATGATACACAACAATGCAGAAAGTCAGAAATGGGGAGCAGGCAGGGAAACAGCAATACTGAGCGTTTCTCCTCTGCTGCAGGAAAATGGAGTAGACAGAACATAAGCAGAGTGGGGTTGTCATTTTCAGAGCTGAACTGGCACCACTCAGCAGGTTTGCTTTTGTTTGAGAGAAGAGGGAGCTCTTGCCCTTTGACTTGAAGAACACTCAAAGCTCCTCATCAATTCAAAGTCAGATYGATCAAAAAGTTGCAAAACTAATCAACAGAASTTCAGAGCATTGGGCCAGAATTTGSCCCAAACACAAAGTCCCCTTACTGGAGATCTTACTTTTTGTGTGCTTAATGTTTTAGGGAACATGGTCCAGTTCAGAATATATATGAGAAGGGCTGAAGAACAGATGCCAGGTGCACTGTCTGCTAGAAATCAATAGCCAGAGCACAATATAGAACCAGACTTTTAAAGATAAACGACACAACCAGGTCTGAACTCCCAAGATTTCAGTATAGCAATTTATTGCTCTGTGCACTGTTCATGTGCAGCCAGTATGAACCAAGGGACTCCATTAAACCTGCTGAGTTTTGACAGATTTGCTTTTACTTCATTCTTATTGTATATAGGTAAAAGGAGAGCTGCCAGCCTGCTATAGATACAGGATCTATGGGATTTGGACTATAATATCTTATGTTTTAYTGTGTTTCTTTTAAAAGACCCCTCCTATTTAATGAGAAGCTGTTGTTTCTATWTTTTTTTCTTCTGTTTWAGGCTAAGGATAAATTGGAGGTGGCACAGAGCAGTGGAAGAGCAACAGCCTTTAGAAGCCCTCTCCAAAAGTAGGGTTTGTGGAGTACTTTCCAAACATCTGCATGAACAGTGCTACATCAACCTTCCAGCAGCCTGGTTGAAAAGAGTGTCCTTTAATCTAAACCATCCTCCCTGGGATTCCATAATGTAATTAATTGTTCCTATGTTTTTAATATTTTTTTTAATATTTTGCCAGTGAGAAACTGCCTAGTGGTGCTTACCTCTGAGTCCTTTCCACTGACTCCTGCTTTCAGTGCTGGCACATTGCTGTACATTTTCATTGCACGGGGATCTCCTCAAACAAAGGAAAATTATCARACTGTCAGATCAGATTTCATATATTTTTCTTGGCATTGCACTCACTAGACCTGGTACACAGTGAGTTTTGAAAGCCTCTGATCTTTTATAATCATTTCCAGTCTTAAACATACATTTAAAAGTTCCTCATCTGCAGTCACTGGCAATATGACTATGAAAGCTGAGGTAATTTGGATATTTTCTTTCTGTAAAGACATAGGGAGTGATCCATTACAGCCATAAATCTTTTCCAATGTTTCATTATTCTTTCTGCTATACTTCTGATTGTTTTATTAAGACTCTGAATTTATTTCTTTCACTTCTGGGGTTTTTTTTCTGTTTCCTGCTCGGGATATATGTTGCTTTAGAACTCAAGGTGCTGAGATGTACCTGTGGGAATGAACACTGCYAGCAGGCTCAGAGTGGTGAGCTCTGCTAGGTGTGATGGTACCATCAAACAGACACATCAAGGACACAAAATCCTTTCTCTCCTCCTGAGCTGCTGTGTCAGCCTGGAAGCCTCATGACCATGCAGTAGCACCTGGGTAATACAGATATTAACCACCCTGTGGGCTGGGAGAARTGGGATTTTTCCTCACTGTTGTGTTGCTTCTCAGTTCAGGGAAACCAACCAAACTGAAGAAAGATTGACCTTTTGAGACTGAACTAGAAGATGCTTTGACACAAAATCCTGTAAGTGTATCTATACAGGGATTCCCTTGACCAATTCAGAGGGCTTGGCAGAGGATTGCTAGAGCTGAGAGCATGAGCCATGTCAACTACAATGTAAATTGAGTGAAAATACTGCCCATGCCAGAGAACAAGAACAGACAGCAGTTCCATGTTACTTGTGGTTCAGCAATTGCTTCAGAGACCAAGCACACACAGCTTCCTTGGGAAATAGGAGTAAGTTTGCTGCAACAACKGGTGGAAATGACAGGTTAGTCACATGTCTTTTCTGAATGCCAACAAAACAAAAGCATACTGTCTTTAATGCTTGTGTTATAAACAACTTGCATCCACTTCTGAATCCCCTCTGCCTTTCCTTCACTCATGTGAACACTTCAGAGAGCTTCTGTTCAGAAGCTTCAGATTGCACTTTGCTTATCTGTGCAATTCACAGCCAATTCAGAGTAGAACATCKGTGTACCTTTGTTACAAATACACCAGACTTTCTGATTTCTTCTGCCACTGTTTCCAAACACATTTCTTAGTAGCCTTTCCATCCTGACTAGGAGGTGAGTAACTTTCTTAGAAGGATTATTTTTATCCTTTCTTCAGTTTTTCAGTTCCTTTCCATTTTTCTTGGCCATCTGCTTGACTGCAAAGCCCACTTCTCAGTTCCCTCTGCTTTCCAGAGCTCAGATACAAGTCCTGCCTTGTCTGCACAACAAGAGGTCTCCTACCCCGTTGTTTCTTTCGACTGATCCTGTTATCAGCTCATAGCTTGGTATTTTTGAGTTTCAGGTAGAATATTCAGGTGACATATGCTGTATTTCAATGCAGCCACTTTCATTCATGTTTAGAACTTTGTACAYGATCCTGAAATGGTGAGTAGAGTTTCCTTCACTTCTTGTCTTCATCATGCTGAGCTTTCCTACCTCTGTTCAGTGTTTGGTTGATTTTAAATCAGATGGTTGGTTGTTCTCTCCATGCTGAAATACCACTGGTGTTAAGTCTTGTAAATGCCACAGCTTCTCCAGCCCAATGGTATACCAAGAGCATGGCTGGGTTCACTKGGGACATTACATATTGGGAATAAAACAGGCAAGAAATCCTCATGGCTTCTCTTGAGAAGAGATTCTCTTTCGTATTTTAGAGAAATTCCAAATTTAGCTCAGCTGTTTTTCCTGCACTGGAAAGATATGTGTAATGTCTCTGAGAAAAGGACATTAAAGCATTTTTCCTTAATAAGGTTTGTGGGTAATATTGCCTATGCTGGTTTTAACAGCAAGCATAAAGAGGCCATTGCCTGGAGAAACTCTGCAACTCATTAGCTAGTTTTATCTTTCCTTCAAAGAAGGAAAAGCAAAAATCTGACTGATATGCCCATCCAATGCTCTCTGGAAAAAAACTCCAACTCTGCAGCCAGACCATTCCTTTCYTCACAACAAAGCCAAACAAAGAGAACTCATGCATTAACTTGTTTGATTTGCAAAGAAGAAAGCCTATAATTTAACTAAGGAATGTTTTAGATCTAGAAAATGGAATACTTCTTTGCTTTTGAAGGCAACAAATCAGAGCACCAAAGAAAGGACAGTGCACAGAAATATGCAAATTTATCAGTGAGTGTAGTGTGTAGGAAAGCAGTCATTAATTAACGAAAAGGAAGGGTTTAGGGGAAGATTCAGGTGTTTAACAGAACCCCAAGCTTTGCTCTAAGTGCTGTGGACAGAAAATCTGAGGTTTGCTCAAAGTGGTTCACCTGGTCACCAAGCACATCATGGAGGCTGCTGCACAGCAACAAGTTCAGGATGGAGATGATTGCACATCTTCACCTTATCCTCAGGTTAGGCCCTCCTTGATCCATTAGCTATTTGGTTTCCTCCCACTCTCAAAAACCTTGAGATGATCTGGAAGGGGCCTGTTGTGCTTCAAATCCTTCAGCATGGCTGGAGCTTTGATCTCCTGAAATTGAGCAAGGCAGGGCAGCCCCAGAGCACTGCAGCATCACTGTGGGATGGCAGGGGCAGCCCTGGGATCTGAGACTCCACCTCTTATTGCCAGGAACTTCTGGCATGGTATTGCRTAAGTTCAATTGGCTGGTAAAAGCATAAGTTCAGCTCCCAGAGAGAAGTAAGATTCTCACAAAATAATCAGTGAACTGAATTTTGTTTCATTTTTTAGCATCTTTTGGAAGTGGTCCACCACAGTTTAGGAAAAGAAGGGAGTTACCCAGAAGAAAAGCTGAAAACAAGGCACAGGGAGATGTGTGGCCAGCACAAGTTGTACTTGGGCTAATTTCAGCTGGAGCATGGCCTCAGGAGTACGACACAGATTGCAGTGTCTTTACTCTGGGATCCTCATATAGAACTCTCTTAAGTGCACAGTGAAAGGAAAAAAAGCTTTTGTTTAAGTAAAATACTGCTTTGCTTTGCTTTTCATGTTTTCAGACATTTTACCACTAGAGGTGGTCTTTAATATGCTCCTTAAGCCATAACTCTTGGGACCACCTCATTGCTTATRGCTCTTCCTCTGAGCAGGAATGTTGGAGCAGAGCACAGCTCAGCACTACATGCTCCATTAAAGGAGCTTATATAGCATCCTATAGGCCTAGAGGCCCAGTGGGAACCTTTGGCAGACACAAAAATGCTTTGGAAAACTGTGGGAATGCCGATGACCTGACAATGATTTATATGATTGCATTAGAAAAATAAATAGTATGGCAGAACCTGTCAGGATGGATAAAGCAAGGATTTGCCAGTAACTGTGCTGTGCAGCTTTCCAAACCACTAACCTGCTGGTTAGCCCAGGCCTCTATTTAATCCAAACCCTCATAAAAATTTATTGCAGATGGGTACTAAGAACCTTCAGGAAAATCCTTTGCTGTTTCAACAGCATCTCTGCCTTAGGATGGTCTTGCAGTAACTTTTTCACCCCTCCCCCAGCAGAAGAGGTTTTCTCCTGCCAGCATGGTTTAATCCTCTCTTAAAAATGGCAGAGAAAAGAATTTAKCAACCTATCTGGGACAGCCAGGGAATGAGGTACCAGAAGGCTGTGCATGAACAAGAGAGACTTAAATCACACTYGGAACTGCAGGCACAGCTTCAGGTGCTGTGCCCAGAGCCCTGTTGTCAGCCCCAATATTATTTTACTCTGATGGTAACTAGCCCCRTAGATCAGAGCCAAACAGTTGTGTGTGATTTGGCTTCTCCTCTGCTGTGTGTTCATCAATATGTCAGAAAGCACACCTGGGCAGCAGCGTGCTTTGGAGCTGGAGGCTGSAGCAGTGCAGTGGCACACAGGGGACCAGGACTGGGCGTGTGCCATGTCCTTTTGTACCCCTGACAGGCCACAAAGGATCCAGCTGGGTTCACTGTGCTGATCAATCTCTTGCAGAGCCAAGCCCAGCACAGAGCTGGCACTGGCACCGTGCTCTTGTTCCCCATTCGTGTGTTCACAGGCAGCCAGGGGAGCTGCAGGCAGCACCATGCAGGGGCAGCCTGCCYACCCCACTCGTGGGGCAGGAGCTGAGCAGAGGGAGCAGTGCCAGTGCCTGCAGCAGCTCCCAGGGCTGCAGGGAAGGAGCAGAGAGTGGTGAGTGGCCTGTGCTGGTGTGTGTTCGTGTGCCATGGCCCCACTGGGAACAAASCCCAGCCCAGGCTCTGAGGGAAATCAGCCAGGCCTTATCCCATCATGTGCAGGTGATAGCTTGGAGAGACTTCGTGGTCCYAAAGGCCCGGATCCCTTTGAGCCTGACACAAGTACCTGCCTTTGTTAACACTTACAGGTGAGCTGTCCAAACCTTACTGACCTTACAAGGCCTGCACAGACTGAGGGTGTGCACCTGAGCAGTTCCTGTGCAGAACCATGCTCGTGCCCAGCCAGATGCGTATCCTCATCTGTCAGCACAGCTAGGAGGCAAAGATTGRCAGGGTCATTTAGTCTGGGATAACAGGGAAAAAACATGACAAGCATGCACAAGTGTTTTGAAAACTGATTGGCATTCCATAATGAATAGCATGAGAATAAATTTTCTGACTGAAAATATTGAAAAGTGTAAAATCTCCTTGTTTAGTAGCAAGCAGTAAGACCAGTGCAAGAGGTAACCAAATACCCAGTTATACGTGTCCTGAATCAAGATGGAATGTGTAGAGAYATGTCAGTATGATTTTATTATTATAACAATTTTCATTCATGAAGAGATTACAGATATAAAGAGATAATCTCTGATCTCATAAGAGAATGCTTTTTGCTGTGTTATTGAGGTACAAATGAATTAAGTTTTACATGGCCTGTGAAGGGTGCTTTGTGCCTTGCTGGTGGCAGTAGGTTGAAGCCCAGGATCACCACTTCAGACTGGCTGCATACTTCAGCATTTTCCCCCTTCACAGTTGTTAAAACTTTATAGAGCCTCAAAGCATATCCAGATGGGCAGTAACTGTGACTTGCACTTAGGAAACCAGTATAATCTAGCACAATACACAAAGTAGGGTAAGTGGCAAGGAAAACAAGTTCTGAATAGAGGACCTCCTTGGAACGTTGGATCAGCCATCAGACACACCAGTTCTGTTTAGACAGGCCTGTTACACACACCCAAATGTTCTGCAAAACAAAGCACACCCCCATCCTTTCACCACTGCAGCYCCACAACACTTCTGCCCAGGGGTGGTCTGCACCCTGCTTGAGGCAGTGTTTGTGCCTACATCTTTATGCACAAACTGAAGCACTGGTTTCTAGAGCTTTTTGGCAAGCTGAGACACAAAATCCATGTTTTTCCTCTCAAGGACTATCATATCTTGGCAGTTTTGTTTGGGTTTGACTTTTTCAAATATGCAATAGAAAAATATGAACAAAATGGCACACTTCCCACTGTGCTCCCACCAGTGGATTTCCCAGCACAAGGCTGCTTGTGTGACTCCAGGATAAATAACATCACTGTAGCAGAGAACCTGGTCAAGGGAAAACTGTTGTTATTGAAAGTTGTTCACTTGTTATGTCTGCTAAACACAACATAAAGCAACATATAGGGACTTTTTGCATTTTTGTGCTGTACATATTTTTTGCAGGCATGTATGACAACAGGGTGATTAGATAATGAAGCCATGATGTAAGAAAAAAACCCCAAATCCTGGCAGATTTATAGCAACTGAATATGTCTTCATGCCTCGCTCCTGCTGGCATGGGTGCCAGATTTAACTGAAATTAATTCCAGCGCTGATTCCTACATATGCACATGTTGGCAGAGGCAGATCCCAGTGCAGTGGGCATTCTCAATCACTTCTTTATTTGTCACATTTCACAAATTTCCAAACAAAAAAAATATACTTGGGAAATAGGAATTTGAATTAGTGATACTTCATCCCCTCTCCTGCCTTCCTCCCTTTCTTGTCAGTTCATGGTGATGGAATTGGCTGTTCAAACACTGGTGCCACTGCTCAGTTACACACCTGCTGCTCGTGGTGACAGTGTGCTTTGAAGATGCATCATGCCTCGTGCCATGTGGGAGTAGTGATGTGTTTTAGTTTGCTGTTTTGCAGAAAATATTTGCCATATGTTTCAGCAGATCTGMTTCTCTTTTTCAAGGAAACGGCCAAGGGAGCAATGATTATTTCATTTAGTCTTTTTGCATCATGGCTGGAGATTGGCATGTGAATTCTTTAACTAAGCTGTGAATATTGCTGGGTATTGCTAAGTTACACAAATGATGTGTCATTTAGCTATTTATGACTAACAAAATTAACAGTACAAAAAAGCTCATTAAAAGCTAAATAGTGTTGGAGTCTTTTGACCAGCTGTAATATATCCATACAACACCATTCTATTGGATAAGGAAGCTATTGTTGAGGCTTTTGTCACAGAAAAAAAAAAAGGAAAAAGAAAAAAAAAAAGAAGTTGTGCTGTTTTTCTTTGTTTTTCTTCAAGTCACAAAGCAAGCTGCAGCCTCTGGCATTTCAGCTGGGCTCTGTTCTGTGCCCAGGGTGATGGACCCACATGGAAATGTGCTGAACAAGAACCACTCCACAAACAAAAGCACGCTGGGGCTTCCATGGGCAAAGCACAGGAGCAGAATATTAACCAAGATSCTGCCTAGGTAGAGATTCCTTTTGCTTGGTCATGGCACATAAYGAGGTTTCATGCCTCTCTTTTTGGCATGTGTGGTGCCACAGACTCCCCRGGAGCCTTATTTCATTCAGATATCTGCTTCTTAATGAGCTGGTCTTCAGAGGAGCAGCTATTTAGTGATTCATTGCTGGCTGACACCTTCAGCACRTGAGTTTCTCTCACGACAGTCCAGGAAACTCCCTGCATCTCAAACCACAAGCAATGGCAGGAATGCTCATGCAGCCATTCTGGGATTTCCTCATTGTGCTGCAGAAACTGTGTAAAAAGGAATAGTCCCTTCAAATGGCTTCAGCAGTAATGAGGGGCTCAGGTACCTTGGGAAAAGTACTGTGCCATTAAACATTTCAACASCAGTACATGCAAAAAGTGATTTCAATGCCTCTTTAAGTGCCTTGGACTGTATGTACTTCACACCTCTTAATTTTTCAGGCTTGCATCTCTGAATGGGAGGAGACCACCATGTGTGGGGTAAATGGTAAGATGCATTTCCTTCCCCATTCCTTCTGTCCAAAGTCTTGCAGCTGTGGAAATGTTCAGATGCTCCCTTAGTGAATTATGGCTGTATGAAAAAGWGACTTTGTGACTTGGCTCCTCCCTGTAATTTGTGTCCTAATTCTTCAAGTCTTCATTTGACTGATTTTTTTTTATCCAGAAAGGCCCCACTTAAGGTCAGCTACCTCCTAAATGTACCATGTTGCCAAAATAACCCAAAGATGGCTTTGTTAGATAGACATCAGCAATTAAGTGATCCATTTTAAAATACTTGTTATTCTTTTCAGTAAATTTTCCTCTTGAATCAAAAAGTAGCAAGAGATGAAGAACAGTTGGAAGTATTGAGCTAACCAAGTATGGCCAATGAGGAGACCCTCCTAATTGTAACACCATTAAAAGGTAACATAAAAGCTTTTCTTGACACAGAATATAGGCACAGACCAGTGAAAATAACAGATCTGAATATGCAAATACTGATTCTGAATAAGTAAAGTATGAAGCTAAAGTCACAATTGGTGTCAGCTTTCCAGATGAAGGAAAGGATTCAGGATTAATGAAAAGATTGGTTAGTTTTGTCTCCATCATCAGACTACAAAAATGACAGAGAGGAGAGTTTTTCAGGAACCACAGCTACTCAGAAACCTTCCTCTCCTCTCTCTTTCCCAGCCTTTTCCTTTCAGGCCCATTTGGATAAACATCAGTCAGTCTCCTTTAATCTATTTTGGTGATGTTCTGTGGGTTTCCAGCTTCTTTCTGCATAACCTGGAAAGTCTCTATTTGCATCCCAAGCTGCCCAAAATGTTCTTTAATTATTTCCCAGGAGCTTTCCTTTGTTTTTTGAGGAGGCAGCAGTGCATAGCTACATGAAGGTGTTGTCAACATTCCCTGGAGATATTTAATCTTGCAGGATACTGTAACCCAYCAGACTTAACTGCAGAGAGCTACAATTTGTTTTACAAGACTTCAGGACAGATGCCAGTTACTTAAGGTGTTTAGACTGAAAAAACTTGGTGCTTTTTTTTTTCCTTTTTTTTTTCTCTTTGTAATATCTTTTTGTTTCTCACTTTTAATCCTTTTGTGACTTAAAGTATTTTCATATTTGTGAGGCCTCTGGAAATTTTCTGAGCATTTAGATTATGTTCAGATAAAACTCTGATTTCGTGAGTACAATGTATGAAAAAACTTACTAAAGATTTATTATCTCCTTTGAAAATTGTCAGTAATGCCTTGTGCATTTGTTCAGTCCAAAGGGATTTAAAAAAATCATTCAGAGCAGCTGTGGGTGAGAAAAGTTCATTCCTTATCAGTCATCCAAACTTGCCAAGCAAATGAAATGAACATTAAGCCAAAAGCTGAACAGAAAAAAAGAGCAGTGTTGCTACTTCAGCTTTCCTCTAATGGAAGGGAAATAGAGGGGAATGGGATGGACTGAAGGTGTGTCAGCAGGGCAGGCWGTCCCACAGCACTGAAAATAAAAGGTCAGACATAAAACTCTTTCTTTCAAACTGCAGTTCAGGGAATTGCCAACCATCCACACAGGAGGAGTGTAAACGTGCTGGTGGTGATGAGAACTGATGCTAACCCTGGGACAGAGGCTGTTCCCCATCAGCCTGGCATCATTTCAGAGCCTTCTGGCTGTGCTGGGGCTGCTCTGTGTCCCTGTCCTCTGGAGCTGGAGCAGCTTCACCCCTGCCAGAGCTCACTGACCCCACGGACAACGTGTGCACTGCATTTGTGTTCAGGCAGGGACACGGCAGTGYGGTGAACTCCTTTGCCTCCAGGCCCAGAAAAACAGTAACAGGGGGCTGKGMAGTGTCRGGGCMGAGGTGATGAGGCCTTCATGGGACCTCTGCAAAGTGCCTGACAGCAGGCACAGTTCCTCTSCTGCCAGCTGGRGGCACCTGGAAATCCACTGCTGCCACAGCTGGGGCTGGCAGGGATTCTGGCCATTTACCCTATGAGTGGTAGCTCAGGCTGAGGAAGGACAAGTTCTGCCACCAGTTTGGGTTCTGGGCTGTGCTGTAACAACTCAAGAAATGTCTCACCAGTGGAAGGACATGGAAAAATTCCTGCCAGCCACCTTTAGTAACAGGTGGATGTACTGGCCTCTCTTCTTGCCAAAGGGTTCTTGGGAACCTGGCTACGAGACTCCTGGAATCTGTCCTGCCCAAACCATGCAGCACTGAATTCCCAGGGACACTGAATTCCTGGGGAGCAGCACCAGTGCAGATGCTCTGTTTAATCATCACAGCAGCCCTGCTCCAGGCTCTGGGCACAGCTCCCTTCTGGCACCCCTTGTGAGAGATCCAGCAGCACCAAGCACTGCTCCCCATGAGGGTATGGCAGGAGATGGGCAAACACCATTCTGTCTGTGTTGCACTTCTCAAAATCACTCAGAAAATGTTTCTACATTAAAGCATTTTTCAGTRTTTCTYGAGTTTGCTCTGTTCAAATCAGTARTGAGGAAAAAGAAATACTAGAAGAATTATTAAATACTTCAGGAGACAAAGGGACATGTAAGCTGCACTTTCCGTGGAGATTTTTAAATAAAAAAATCTATTAAAGGAAAACCTGTTAGATCTTCTCTCCTAGTTTAACAAATGGAGGAATATTTGTATAGAAATAATGAATTGTAATCATCACAGGCACTGGGTTTGAGGGGCTCAGAACAGGACTCAGTGCTGGGTTTGGGGCCTCAGAACTGAGACCAAGTCAGGCAGTTCTGGGCTTTCAGAGACCCCAGTCATTGTTCTGTTTCARGGGCTCAGAACCAAACTCACTTCATCAATTTTTGGGCTCACAAAGATACACCAAAGGCTCAGAATTCATGTTCATAGTTTAAAACCAGAGACTAAATCCTGCATTTTGGACTCTGGAACCAGGCTCATAGGGCTGGATTTGGGGCTCAGGAACAGTGACTAAGCCGTGGGCTTTTTCAGGCCTTAAGTCAAGAGARCAAGTGCTGTAGGGCCTCAAAAAGAGACCAAGTCCTGGGACCTCTGAGGGTCACTCAGCCAGGTTTGGGCTCACACACACAGACCAAGTCCTGCATTTTGGGGGTGTAGGGCAAAGACCAAGTTCTGTACAACATTTGAGCCTTGAAACCAGGCTTATGTGGCCAGTGCTAAAACTGACAAATGGAGAGCAAGTCCTGCTGGCTTTCTGTGGCCCTGTTTAGGGCTGAGAAACAGGGACTAAGTTCTGCAWTTTAGGGGCCGGAGACCAAGTCCCGTGTCCTGGGGTTTGGGCTGCACAGTGATGCGTTTTGGGGGGCTTGAAGTAAAGCCCAGATCGCTGCTTTGGTGTTCAAACCGGGCTGATGTGGCCAGCGGCAGCGGCAGCCGCTCCGCTCTAAGGCCTGTCCTTGGCACAGCCCAGAGCCGGGCTCGGCCGGCCCCACGGAGAGCTCAGAACCGGCTCAGACTCGGACCTGCCTTTGGGGCTGGGGCTCAGCGCGAACCCCGCGTTTGGGGCCAGGGGCAGAGCCCGGCCCCGCGCGTCGGGCTCAGCACGGGAGCCCGGGGCCGCCCCGGCACCGGCAGAGCCCCGGCTCCCCGCGGCCGCGGCGGGACCGTGCCCGGGGCCCCGAGCCCGGCGCCGGCCGCAGCCAGAGCCGGACCCGGGAGCGAATCCTGCGGCTCCCGGCCCGGCCCCGCCGCACGCCCCGGGCTCGGAGCGGCCCCAGCCGAGAGCGGCTCCCCCGGGCCGGGACCCGCACAGCGCCGAGCGGGGTCCCGAGCGATGGCCCCG
>CADDXX010000642.1:0-27735 GCA_902810485.1 Alauda arvensis
TCCCCCAAGTGTCCTTTCCACTGGAGAGGCTGCCTGGAGCCTGGCTAAAGGCTTTCCTCTAAACCCTCACTGCTACAGCACGCAGAGGGAGGCAGGAGGGTACCTCAGTGACTTTTTTCTGCACTGGGGATGGGATGGGGCTGTTCTCAGTGCTCTCAGCATCACTCTCACTGTTGCTGCCCTCGGTGTTGGCGCTGGTGATGCTGGCGCCGCTCGCGTGCCGCAGCTTCTTCTTCTCATCCCTGGCCTGGTTCTGATGTTTGTAGTGCAGCACTGCCTCAAAGTTCATCACTGCCCACGCATGCCAGGCCTGCCAACAGCACAGAACACAAGTCAGAAGGAACATGTCTCCTTTCTGCAACAGGCACTTGTTAATTGTTAGATATAATCTGACATTTCTGTGTCTGCAAATGACAGCAGTAAGTGATACCCTGCAGACAACACAATGCTTTGATTTCTCTAATTGCTTTGTAATTAGAGAAATTGTAATTTGAACTGTTTTATTATCTTAAATAATATCATGTTGAGTTCTTGGCCTGGAGCTCCATACCAAAAATTAAATTATATTTCCATACACTTTAATTTTTCAAAGGCTAAATTGAAAATTAATATGTTRGAGTTYGAGGATGTGTGATAGGAAAAAATACAGGAGATGGCTGCCTCAGAGAAGATCTGGCACCAAATATTAATTATCACAAACCTGAAATCAAATGCTCTTTGGAGAATTAAACCAGGAAAGCAGCCCTGTTAAGTATACTGATTGAGAACAAGCTGATTTTTTAAATTTTCTTTCTCCTTCACTGCTAACTGACAACAGGAGAGAACCTCAGAGGCAAGAACACAAACTGAACCATGGCCGGGTTTTACCAACCAGATAAATTCTAAACAAGAACCTCACGGTTGCCTTGGGCCACTTTCTCTGCTTTTTAGTTCTACTTTGGTTTTTCAAATCCTGCTGGCATTAACAAGACAGACAGACAGGAGATCTTGCAATGAACACCTTCCTTTGCTGCAGCATGGGATTTGATAAAGTTTATCAGGAATGTTCTGCAATGACCTTGTACCAGTTGCGGTCGTGCTCCGTTGCAGCGCTGTAGTACTGCAGCACCTTGGGGATGGTGCTCTCATTGATGCCTTGCAGGTTCAGCTGCCACTCACCCAGCTTCAGGAAACACCTGGTTAAGCAAAGGGATTATTGAGTCAAAACCTACAATGAAAATAAACCCTCTGGATTAAAAGGTAAAGTTGCAATGTGGAGTCTAAAAGACATTCCAAGGAAGCCTCCCCTGCTGGATGCAAGATTCAAAATATCTCCCATCCTGCTTGTAGTGTGGAACTAACTAGTTCAAGGTTTAATTTAAGAGGAAAGGTGGGGATCAAACTTTTTTCCTCATCTGTATGAGTTATAAAATAAATGCAAGAAGCAGGTAACAGCAACACTGCAGGACTTCACCAGTCTGTGCTGAGTAAAATGCACCCACATGTGCTGGGGAGCTGTAATGAGCCACATGAATGAGCCTTCTAGGGAGAACACTGACAGATAAAAAATAGAAACACAGAGGATTCTGGTTTCTATTCTGGCTCTTCCCCCAGCCAGAACCCCATTAAGTCATTCCCTCCTAGAGGAAAGGAAAAACAACACATTTTTACTGCAGCAGGGTGGGGTTGTCGAGGTTTGACCAAAACTTAATACTTTGCTCCCTCAGCAGACTTTAAATGTCACAGGTTACATGGCTGTCCTTTCTGTATTTTGAGTTTTCCAGAAAGCACTGTACAAGACAAACACTGTATACAAATCATTACTGATTTGTTTTCCATCATAGTCACTGAAAAAAATAAGACAATGGTGTTACCAAGGGTCCCCATCCTCTTAAAAGCAAACTGAGTGCATGCCTCCCTTCAAAAAAAGCAAACCTTCTGTAGAAAGCACTATGCAATTTTTAATTTAAACTGAAAAAAAAACCCCAGATCTGCCACCTACAGAGAAAAATGGAGAAAGGGTTTTGAATACAACAGTATTATAAGAGGCCATCACATGCTGGGCACCAAAGCACTGCTGCTGTGCTTGACAGCCTGTGCACTCCATACAGATGTGCCAGCTGTGTGGGAAGTGGTTCTTTCCTAGTGATTGAATCTCCTGAAAAGCAAAGAAAAGGACATGCTGAGAGCTCTGCCTTCTGCCAGTGAGCCAGGGTGCTGGAAAAATACAGCCAGGCACCAGCAACAAACCCAGGCTTGTCCCAGTAACATTTACTGCACTTTACACGGGAGATAAAAATCTTTGTTCTTTTAATCAAAGCAGGAGCTTTGATTGACAGAAATGTGTCACCTGCACCTCAGGAAAGCCTTCTGCTTCAGTCTAGAGCTAAAGGGTGGCCCAGGAGGGTGTGCTGACCTTGCCATGAGCTTGTGGAGCTCCTGCTTGTGCTGCTGGTCCTCGGTGGCGATGGCGTGCTGCGCCTGCTGCTGCATGGTCTGCACAAAGTGCTGCATGTGCTGGAATGCATCGATCTGCAAGGGCAGGAGGCAGGCAGTGAGCACCACAGGCCTTCAACACAGCTCCTCCAGGGAGAGAGGCAATGGAGAAATGGTTTTCACAGAAATAAGAATAGATGGGTTTGGTTTATTTTGAAGATTTTCAGCCACTGATTGGAAAAGTCACTTTATGCTTTAATTATGTTCAAATAAATGAAGAGGTTAAAAACTCTTGTTATTTCTGAAATTGCTAAAGTAAGGAATAAATAACTGCATCCTTCCAGTGCCAGGCACACCTTTACTGCCATACAGACAGACAAAGCTATGACTGACCATAACACAAGTTAACACCATGCTCTGATGTGCAAGAAATCAAATCTGCCAAAGCAACAAGGTCACCTGTACAGGGAGAGAACTCCAACAGCAGAGAATGTCCTGTTACTGCTCACACAGTGTGAGACACAGGGATATCCAGTTTGCACTGAGCATGAACTAAGTCTGGCAATTGCAACAATCAAATGTTCATAGCTTACAAACCAAATGCTGTTCAGTATTTTCCTGGTTCCTCTCACTTAGGATACCAAATCAACTGAACACCCAGAGTTACATAAAACCACACAGATCACCAGGTGTAACTATGTATTATTTATCTGTTTTGGTACCACTTTTCCCCCATCCTTATGGGCTCCACTTATTCTCACATCAGTTAATTTTAGACATGTTCTCCCACCCCCTCAATCTTTGTGCCTTCTCTCATTCAGCTCCCCACCACTGCCCCAGTTTCCTGCACCATGTCCAGCTATTTCCTGACCACAAATCAAACACCACAAAACACAGCTTCCCTCACAGAGACCCCACATACTTCTGGGGTCATTTACTGAAGATGGTAAGAGGTAATTTCAGTGTTTTACAGAGCTTCACCAACAGCTCCTCCTGCCTTTTTAATTCAAATAAAGAATAGTTGGTTGTGGAAATGTTCCCACAGCAATGGCTCTGCTCCAGTGCTGGCAACCCCAAAGGCAGCAAAAATAAAAAAGATGTGGCAGAATATGAGGATAAATGGAGGCTTTAATGTATATTAAAAAAAAAAAAGATAACTTAGCCAGTCTGGAGCTTATTGGATTTGATTATGTAAATTCTGCCTGTGTTGCAATGTCAAAAACATTCAGCCTGGGCTCTCTGGAGCCAAATTGTTCCCAATGACAGAACTCCAATGAACTTTTTAGCTGTCTTTCAGTTAGAAATTTCCAATAATCTCTTCAGTAAAAATCAGTTCTGCTCAGCAACGAAGTGCAAACTGTTCAGGACACTTCTAAAACAAAATAAACCCCCTTTTACTTCCCTCTTTGAGCATGTAACCCTGACCACAGGAACAGTGTAGAGACCCAGCAATCACAACAGTGGATGAAAAGCCAAGACAGGACACAAGAGCTACTATTGACCATTGATCTTGGCTGCATCCTTTGGGTATCAGGAAAAATAATCATTCCATATATAAAATAAAATTAGGGCCTGGTTTTCTCTGCCTTACAGAGTTTTAATGGGAATAAAAAGCTTATGATCTGAATAAAGAAAGGAATTTAGTCACTCTTATTTTAGGGGAGCAAAAGTAAAACCTGTTACTCTGCTTCAGGGGAGCAAAAGTAAAACCTGCAGAACTTTTCCTGTGCTGTGTGGGGAACAAGAAGAGCTGAGTGTGGCACTGCACAGAGGCTGGGCAGTGACACAGAGCCCTGTGCTCTCTGTACCTTCCGGGCACTCTTCCACATGTGCTTCATGTAGGCGTAGGTCACTTGGGGGTGCACGGTGGGCAGGGGGTGATCCAGCTGTCGAGAGGGATCCACTCCCAGCAGCAGCACCAGGGTCTTGTGGGCCAAAGCCTGGACAAGTGGCAAAGACAAAGAAACAGCTCAAAACAAGCTCCTTGTTACCTCCAGCTTCAGAATTGCCCAGCACTGAAAAAGTGCGTCTGAGCCTCCAGATACAACACAGACACAGCAGGACTTGTGACAATGCCACATGGTAAATCAGGTGTCTTCCTTTGGATCAGAGCATTAGAGKCTCATTTCAGAAGCCAGTAGAAAGTGTAAAGTGTCTGTTTCAAGTATTGAGTGATAATTTTTGTTATAATTTTTGTGGTGAATGTTAAAATGTAATGTTCAACAGTAACATCACACTCTAGATTTGACTCTCTGCTAGAGCATTTTAATATTAATAATCTCCAGTACTTGCATAAAAACCTGCAGTTATAGCATGCAATGAAAATTAGCCAGGGACTCTCAGGTATAATATCAGTCCCACAGAAGTAACTTTGGCTACAAGCACAAACTCTGGTTACAATTTTAGCATTTCAACAGCTTCTGGCTGGTTTGTTCCTCAGAGGAGAGCCCATCCCACTCGGGCAATGAGCATTTAGGRATGCTCAAAGCTGAGGCAGCACAGCAAAGCAAATCTCCTGAAAACCCCCTGAAGAGGACAGAGCCTGACAATGCTCACCAGCCTCCCACTCTTGCCACACAAGCTGGCATACTTGAGCCAAGTTCTCATGTCCTCRTGAGGGTTCACAACCAGAGAGCGGACCATCAGGATCCTCTGCCAGTCCTCCACGATGCGCTGGCAGCCCTGGCAGGGAAAAGAAGGCACAAACTGTCAGTGTTTGCCTCCAGTGCTCTGTGCACAGCCTTCACTCACAATCTGAAGGGGCTTCTATCAAGAGAGAGACTTCTGTGGCCATAACTCACAGCAGACTGACATTAGGAACTGTATTTTTACCACTGCAGTGCATGAAGAAGGTTCAGTCCCTGACTCTCACAGTCTGCAGGCAGCTCAGTGCTTGCAGTCTCATGATWTCCTCTAATGGAAAGAGGAGAAAAGCTCCTAAACACATCCAACAAGCAGATAAACTCTTCAAAAATTCCAAATTGAGTCAAAGTGCCTTCCAAAGTGCCTTCCCCACCTAGTCTTGGTTTAAATCTCAACATGGAGATGGTAGAAAACCAAATGGTCRCAAGGATATTTCTGTTATTGCCCTTTTTCTTTTCCTTGCATGCACTGCTTTTGGAGGCTGGCACCTCCAGACTGGCTTTCTGCCAGAAACTGCAGCACCAGCTGCTCTGCTGCTTGTGCAGGCATTGCCTGGTGCTTGTCTGTCTGATGGGAGAGGCACAACACTGCCAGAGGAGGAGGAGTCTGCATTTCCAACATYCATGGGCACTACAGAGATGTGGAATTGTGGAAGGGACCACAACARCTAAATCCTTGGTGCTGGATACAGTGGCCAAGTGCAGGGTAACAGTGATGCTCCAAAGTTTCCATTCTGCCAGAAACTACTTGATTTTGAGGTAAACAAAAGATTTTCCAATGGCAGCAAGGACCTCAGCAGCAAAGAAGTTATTCTTCCCCTTTTTCTCTTCTCACTGGGAAGTGAGGCAAAGCTTGTTCCCTAACATCCAAATAAATTTCTTCCAACAGGCATTTAAAAACTATTCCAAAGTACCAATAAAACATTCAAGAACTGTATGTCCTGCTTTCAGGGCTATAAAAAGCTGCATTCAGACATTACACTCCCTGCCACTTCAGTTTCTGTACCCCAGTGGAGTCCTGAGCTCTTCCAGACAGGAATGCAGATGGGAGACTCAAAGCTTTGTCACAGTTTCCCAAACAGCTAAAAAATATACAGCAGGCTTTCAGAAGGTGGCAGATTATTGCCAGTRAAGAAAAGTTCTTCCTTCAGGCAGCATTTCACTTTAGTTATGCCCTTTTTTTTATTTTACCCCCTTCTCTTGCAGGAATCTCCCACCCCTTTAAACAGCATTCCTGAAGGTATTACCACATCTGAGGATATTCACTTTCACTGTAGGGATGCCTCTTGTAAGGAAATAATGTCCAATATTTGTCTGATTTAAATGTTCAGAGGTGCTTTGGGTTTTTGGTGTTTGGAGTAAGAAAGGCACAAACTTCTCTTTCAATACAAGAAAATCAACATGGCTAAAGGTCTCTTCTGAAAGGTCAAGGTTGATCAGAGCATCACTTAGATTGTAAAATATCTTTATGATTATCAARTCCAGCCATAAACCTAWCACTGCCAATTCCACCACTAAGTAATGTCCCTAAATGTCACCAATCAGCTGGAAATATGATCCAAGAGCAACAGGACAATCTTTAATTTTACAAGCAAGTGAATTCTCTGACCAGTTTTCCACCACTTGGAGGGAATTCACTGTAAGAAGTTGACCCAAACCTGAGAGAAGCAGCCTTGGGGATGTTACCAGTGTCTCCCTTCTGYACACATCTTTTTCAATGCTTAATTCACCCTTTTAAAGTGTCACATGAGCAGAGATTAACCTGAAAAAAAACCTAAAAGCCCAAACCAAACCCCCGGGAAAGCAGGACAAGCAGGAAGGAGCTGGAGCAGGCAGCCATGGATGTTACTGGGATGGGAAGAGATTTGCTGAGCCACCACACTGACTCAAAAAGAAGCTGTTCCTGGCCAGCCCATGAGCAGCTCCTGCCCAGGAATGTACCTGCAGCCTTTCCCACCAGATCTGGCGGATGATCTCACGGCGCTCCGGGACAAGTTTGTACTGGATCACCTCTTCCAGCTCTGACAGCATCTGGCAGGACACCATGGCCTGGAGGGGAAAAAAATCACATTCCATCCCAATCATGATTAAGGAGCAGTATTTTGGCATTGAAATCTTAAGTACACAGGCCTATTTATTATTTACTGGTACCTAGATGAGCTGCTGATTCAAACTCCCTGAAAGTCAATTCTTGTTTCTTTTGGGGGAGTGGACCTCACTTCACTTTGTCCCAAAACTGCTCCTGCAAAGTATTTCTTCTTATCTGACACAAACCATTTAGCTTGTGGGCCTACACAAGGTTTTATGCTTGAGAGAAGCACTGCTCTGAGTTTAATGCAACTTTTAGGGACAGTCTGAAGCAGCAGTGAAGGGAAAATGAAGGCTGAGAGCTCCTCTTACCCCATAGGCTCGACTGTAGCTCTCTCCTGCCATGGCAGTCAGCTCAGCATCCAGCAGGTCCCTGGCTTTGTCAATGCACTGGAACAGAACAAGATATTGGGGCAGTGAGCTTCATCCAGAGTCAGCTGCTGRAGCTGCTGTTCAGCTGCTCCATCCCACTGTTCTCACTCTCCAACAAGAACTAGGAAAGGATCTTATAAATGGAAAGATTTGACAGGAAAACAGTGTCCAGGTCATAAAAAAGGGAAGTCAAGGGAGTTGCATTCATCACCTGCACAGTTTGAAGTTTGTCTTCCTAGAAAATCAAAATTGGCAGTATTTCTAATGCTACTGTGATTGGAGAGATCATCATTAACAATTAACATTTGTAGAGGAAAGGGTCACATTTTAGTGCAAGAGTTGGTTACAAMAAAGAGCCTCAAGAAATGCCTCTTGATACCACACAATGAAAGAAAACAGCTTTTGCTGTTTTACATAACCCAACAGGGTTTTATGAATTTTACAGGACAGCAAATTCCATTTCTCATCCTCAAACTAAGACAGGCTCTTCAAGCATGAAATAAATCCTGCTCTAGTTCTRGTCATTATATAATCTCTCACCTATAGCTTTTCCTGCTCAAAATGTTAAAGGTTTAATCACAAACTCTACCCTTTTGAATGCCTGGTTAATTTTACTGTGCACATCATCCAAAACTCTACGGACGGGTTTTGACAGCCCAAGATTGAATTACTCCTTTATCTAAGCTGGCAAGCCAGCACAGAATTCTCAGAAATAGGACTTGAGCTTCCTTGGAAAGTAAACAACACATTTCACATCCACAGAGGCACTCTGCAAATCCCCTCTGTGAAAAACAAGCATTACAAACACAGCTCTGTTTAACAGACTCACTCCTTGCCTYGGGGTCTCAAGCTAAGAGTTGAGATTTATCAGTGCTACCAGCAAAATGAAGATTATTGAGATAAATGAGCACTTCACTGAGGAAGCTGTAAGAGACAGAAGTGCACAAAAAAWCCTTTAGGAATCTCACAGGTGTCTCAGGCATTCCCAGCAATTTACAGCCAGTGCCTTGTGAGAACAGAAGCTCTGCTGGGATAATCCTTGTCCAGAAAAGAGGCACAGAAGTAAAAAAAACCAAACAATGACTAAGGCATTCTTATGTTCTACAGCACTGGACCACTACTATCTGTCAATACTTCCACTGCTATGTTTCTAAAAATACAAGGTAACATCTATCACCCACATAATATATAATATTATTGGGCAATTCACAGGTTATAACAAACTGCTTTACCACAGCCTGTTTTCCCATGAAACTCTGCAGCCTAGAACATCTTAAACCAGCTTTTGGGACACCAAACAAGGAGGAGAATTACCTGCTGAGCTAGTGAGAAAAGGTCTTGATGCAGTGCCAGTACAGCCCTGTAGAAAGCCCCATCATGGGTGTCCCTGGGGATCATGCAGGTGTATTCTTCCATGCTGTCCCACTGACCTGCAGAGACACAGACACCCTCAGTAACACAACTTTCCTGCAATCAGGGAACAGAATTATGATGTGGTGTTCAGGTATCAGTGCCCAGGCCTCAGTGCTGGGTGCTACTCCTGAATTTAAGTCAGCTCTCCAACAGTTTGCCTTTGGTAGGGACACTGTTATATCCATAAACATACAGCTGCAGACAAGATAAACACAGGCATTTGTCTTCTAGACAAATTGTTATCCTTGTGGAAAAGGTTCTTTCATTCTTTGTCATGAAACAATTACAGTTCTGACACTTCCAGAACACCTGAATGAATTAGTGCCCTRCAAAGCAAAAGATGAATTTTKCTCAGTAAAGTGAGTGATCCATCAGCTTTTCTAGTAAATACCTCCCTAACAACACAAAGGGACATTTGGACCACTACAGATTTATTTATTCCACTTCAGTCTGTCTACTCAGCAGACACAACCTCTAAAATGCTCAACAAACATTGCTCTTGTTGTAAATAAATCTGCCACAAATCTGAGAAGGTTTTCTTATCTCATCTCCAGCCTGAGCTCTGTTSAGTGTAAAGCCAAGCAAAAATGAGCATTTAAGCACTGCTCAAAGCATTCTGCTACTGGAGACCACACTGGGAGACTTGATATAAACACAGATTTTCCAAAGGACTCCAGGATGGAATGACACTCACTTCATTTCCCAGTGTAATTAATGTGGTTCCCTGATGTTGCYGTTCCCTGTGTTGTGCAGTGAGTTCAGTCTGTGTGTGTGCCCCTCCTGGGCTGTCCCAGCAGAGCAGGATACATTACCCAGCCCCCAGGCAGCAGCAGCAGCCATCCTGGCCATCTTAGCTTGAGTCTCATCATTCACCTGGGTCCAYTTCTCACAGCACTGCTGGTGCAGCTGCCCCCTGAGAAGAATCCACAATTTCTGATCAAAAAAAAAGCATCTTCCAAGAATTCTGCCTCATTAAACAGCCACTGATAAGACAACAAGCAGCCCTGTTGTTCTTTTTATACTGAGTGGAGAACAGGGTTTGACTCCTCTGGCCAACTCATAATATCCTATCATCATCAGAAAACAATTTTAAGGCACACTATGTTCTGAAAATACACATCCAAAGAGAAAGTTTGCATTTGTTCCTCAGCAGCTACTTTAAAATTGGACTGATAATGCCAGTCTRTACATACAGAAAAAAAAAATTCTCAGGAAAACAAACAAACCAGCACCAAAAAAAGGATGCTTAAAATTTTTGCAAGTGTCAGTAGAAGAAACATATGATGTGGACAGCTTGGGCATRGCTCCTTCTAGCAAATATTTGGGATTAACACATCAAGTCTGAAGGCAAGGACTGCAGAATGAATGCTGCTGTAACCTCCTAGGAAGACTTGTCATGGCAAGATCTCAGAGGGCATCTGAATCTTTCATCTCCAGTGGAGAGGAAGCAGCAGGATTTTTTCATATTATTTCTTTCAAATCAACTGTGAATGCTGCACTCATCAAAGCAATTACCCTGGGTGTTGCAGTTGCAGGATTTCTCAGGCTGGATACTCTGTAGCAGTGAAACAGCTGCCAGCTGGGAGGGGGAACAGCTTACCTTCCCTGGTGTCATCCTCTCCCTTCCCAAAAAGGGAGTTTAGTCAAACAGAACCAATGCTGCCACAGGCAAGAYAGTCATTCTGACAGCTTAATGGCCCAGGAGGGGAAAAAAACCACCAAAACAAATAAAAAACCAAGCCAAACCTAGCAACAGCAGCAAATCAGGAGCTCAGAGATGCTGATAAAACACTGGCTCCTACAGGAATAACCAAATGAGGAGACAAATGGCTAAGAAGGTTTTGGCTGTAGTCTGAAAATATCACAGAGTGCTGAAATTGTGATGCTGCACATGAGAATTGTGGATTATGTGTCTTGTCCTGCCAAGCAGCCTCCAGTCAGTGCAGCTGAGTGCTCCTGAAGGGCAACAGCAGCCAAAGTGTGGAATCCTCAGCCTCAGGGTGACAGGGCTGGAGGCAGCAGACAGCACTTCCCAAAAACCCTTCTGCATTGCAGAAACACCTGCACASAGCTGGAGCCCAGCTCCACAAGGGAACTTGGAGACTCTGACTGCTCTCACCACTACAGATCCATGTATCTCACTCCAACAGAAGAAAATTGTCCTTTTGTTGTTCCACAGATTTGTTGCAGGAGGTTCAGAAAGGACACTTAACACAAATACACATCCTGCAGGAGGAAAAAATTCTTCAAATCCCTGGGGAAAACTCCCTACTCATATAAAAGCTGCTTGAGGAATGCTCAGTAAGAGGATCTATTTTCCCTGCTACACCCTTWATGTCCCACCCTCATTTAGAAACAAAAAGGGCAGGAAAATGCTGCCAGAATGAGGTTTTTTAAACAGCTCTGTTCCTAGCAGTGAAATGACTGAAGTGAAGAGGAATCTCCTCAGTGTGGTGCCATCCCCTGGGTTCATGTCAGGACCCATCAGGACACAGCTTGTCACATGCAGAGTGAAGCACAAAGATGAAGCCACACCTGCCCCTGGGTAGRAGAGCACGCCCCAGTGAGCAGGGTGCCTTCTCCAATTATCTTCCTGGGACTGAACAGCAAGGAGAAACAGAAGCCCCCAGTTCAGGAGAAAGCTGTAAGTCACCAGCAGCTCWCCCTCTCACAATCACTGGTTCCAGATACTTGAAACAAAACTKGAAATACTGAATGTCCACACAGACAAGGCTTGAGAAATAAGAAATGCTGGAAAAGGCTTGTAAGGAAAACCTCATCCTTCCACAAGGCACTGAATAAAAACAGAAATCTCTCATGTTTTAATCAGTTTACATAGAAAGGTCACAATGAGCTCCCCTTTTATGATTGTTTCTGACCAGTTCTGCTCAGTTAATGTTTCCTCTATCTACAATTTCTTTCTGTTATAAATAGGGTTGACCTGATTTACAGATTCTCCTCCAGAGGGACCTTAACTCACCACATGGCCAGTCCCAAAAGGCTTGGAGATGTTATTACCAATTCTGACTTCAATAAACAGTAAGATCCCACACAAATACTCAAAGTAAGAGGGAGTAAATAGGAATTCAGGCCAAAAAATTGCACCTAAATGACAGCATCAGAGAACAGAGAGCCAATATTTCCCTCACTCTTCAGGCATTCCCCTCTTACCATTCACCAAGAGCTTCCAGGCAACGCATCCTCCCCAGCATCAGCTCAGGATCATCTTTGTTTGTGTCCATCTTCTTGTCATAGGCCACCAGAGCATCTTCCCACTCATGAAGCTTTTCATACCAGGTTGCTTGAATTTCCTAAGGGAAAAAGAAGTAAAAATAAGTAGCAGGATTAGCATTGATCATTTGGTATTAACTGCCACAGCTTTTCCTAAAAAATGATGGAAATTTTTTGAATTGTGTGTCTATTCTGGTCACTTTTATCCTTCTAAATATCCTCATGGACTYCTGTGATGCAGAGARGAGCCTTGAGCCAGTGTGCAAACTGGAATGCTGGCATTGCTCCACCTGCCCAGAAATGARCTCAGGTTTAGCAGAGGGATTAATCCAACATCACCCCCTCCCTCAGAGCCACTGAAATACCAGCTCAGCAGCTGCTGGTTTGCTTTTTGGASAGGCAGAGGGAGTGGAACAGGGAAAAGGGTAAATCTGTAACATATTCCACTTCCCTTTGTTGCACAGACCTGCWCTCAAACAAGAAAAACAGCCTTGCACTCAGGACTGGGATGATTAATTAGAAATAAAAGCCCAAACTTTGCATCTGGCTGCTGCTAGGGAATGAATACAGCAGCAGGATGAATTTGGGGGCCAATCACACCCTTCACAAGGGGAGGCAATGGTTTGTAACAAAGCCATGAGAAGTCAGCCAAGCAGTGATCCTTACCAACTCAACACTTTTTCTTCAGTCTTTCTTCCTTTCTAGATTTTGTTTCTCATTTTCAAGAAATAAAATACCTTCATGTATTTCTGTACTTTTCTCTGCCAGTGTTTTCCTGCTCATGTCCTGACACAGGCTCAGAGCAGATTCTCTTCCCAGACCTGTGGGCAGGGTCCCTATAAACCATGCCTTGCATGCCAGCTCTTCCACTCAGCCCTTGCACTTCTCAGCTAAGTCGTATTTCAGTTAAATCCCTGAAAGTGGAGCTCACAGCTCCTCTTAATTTCTYTTCATTGCCAATTTTGGCAAGCTCTGTGCTTTGAACTGCATTTATTGCTGCTGAAGTCAGAATTAGGTAATGCAGAGCTTTGCTCAATCCACCCAAGAAGCTGCAAAGATGTCCTGAAGYCTGTATTTCTCCCAGAAAGGATTTATTTTCCAGTCTAGGTCAAAACCACACTAAATCCTGCACTAGAGCACCTCCACCATTTTGTGCTGGTACCTGGTTCCCACTTTTTAGTGGTTCCTACTTAAAGAGGCTGCTCTGCTCTGCTTCCTTTTCCTAAAACACTGCAAAATCACCTTTTAACCAACAGAAATGTCAGGAGARCACAGGTGGTTTGGTCCTTGAACACCAATTAAATGACTCATAAAATGAGAAGAAATAAAAGGCACATCATTCTGAGAAAGAACAAATACATTATGGGGTTATTTGGTTTTGGTGAGCAGTCTGAATTGTAAGGGACTGGTTAAGCTGCTGTTCTAAACCTGGGAACACTTTTGAGAGGGAATAGAGGTGAACTTGCATCAAATCCTTACCTGGAAAGTGTTGATGCAGCCTCTCAAATCCTTCAAGCTTAGAACAGGAACTTATTCCCTCCCTTCCCAGCTTATCCTAAATAAAAGCACTTTGTGTTGTCAGGTTGCTTGTGGCTCACAGCTGCTTTTAGTACAACAGCAGCTGCAGAATTCTCCTCCAAATCAGGTTCTTGCAGCCCTCCCTGTACCCAGGATTTACTGCCAAGTGCCCACTGAACACCCCTGGGAGCAGGGAAAAATTCATTTCCTTCCTTATGAAAAATGAAGCATCATGAGCAGGGATAGAACCTCGATGTGACTGATGGAGAAAACACCTCCAGCCACCAAAAAACTGACTACAGAAAGCAGAAAAGCAGAGAAGATGAAGAAGGAGATCATCCAGCAGCACTCACCAGCTCCCCAAAGTGCTTCATGGCATATTCCAGCACCCCAGCAGCTGCTTCTGGCTGTTGGAGTTTGTTGTTAATGCTGGAAAGGCAGGGAAAGAAAGGTGATTTAAAAATAAAAGATGATATTAGGGGTAGGTAGAAGCTTCTACCTGATAATACCAAACCATCATTTAGAAATACCAATGGAACACTTTTTTTTTTTAGACTTCCACATGAACAATGAACTAGATAAGACACACAATGATCATTTATTTGCAAAATTACAGGTGCACACCTTCTCTGCACATATTCTGAAGACTTGTTACACAAAATAAGATGGTGGATGATGATCAATTCTGTAACAGCCTGCACAGAGAGCAGTGACAGGTCATTTTGTGGACTCTGACTGGGATCAGCCTCTCCTGGCAGCTGCTTTTCCCTGTGCTTAAGACAATTCCTGTGGAAGCAGGGAATGTTGTGGCTCCCTGCTCCCAGCCCATTTTGTGTGTCCACACTTTTTGAACCTGGCACATTCCAAACACACATCAAAACACAACATCCTGTGCTTTCCTGCTCTTTMACCCCCCTCCCATGAAGGCACTGCTCCCCTCCCTGCAGACCTGAGGAGTCTGTGGCTCAGAAAGAATCTKCCTAAATATTCTAACACTCTTAAAAGCACTGCAGAGCTGTTTTCTAGCCATGCTGGAGACCGGAGAGAAACAAAAACACTGCAGAAAAGCATCCAGGCACTCAGAAAAAGCCCTGAGGGCCAATATTCCAGCCAGGCAGAGTTGCCAGGGGTTTTTAGCCACAATGTKGCTGCTGGAAATCAGGGCAGTTTACTGGATTGGAATCCAGGGGATGGATTTCTCCTTGGAGCTGGAAAAGGATAATTACAGAGTGTCTCTGGATTGAAGGAGAAGGTGGGAAAACATCTCTCAGGATGTGAGAGCCAATGCTGCTGGCTGACTGGCAGAACAGGAACTTCAGTCTTTGTTTACTGCCAGATGTTCYTGCAATTATTCCTAGCTCAGAATAATGTTCAGTTTAATATTAAAGGGAAATATCAGCTGTTCTCCATACCCAAAGAATGAAGAACAYATCCATCAGTTCATTTTGTTAAAAAGCTAGAAAAACCCCCACCACTATCTCCTACTTGAAGACTTGGCAGGAGGGCAAAAAAGAACATTTTTAGGGCATTCAGAACATGATTTTAGAAGTGTTCAGGTATAGGTTTGGTAAGCCACAGGTAACATCTCCTCTCTCAGGAAAGGATTCAGCTCTACAGAGCCTTCTAATATTCCAATTTCCTCATTTCCTTCTAATTCTCAAGGAAAAGATTTCAAAATGAGGTGTTTTCAATGCTGACACACCTACTTAAAATATTCTGAAGCTATTTCAAGCTGTCCCATGCTGGCAAGTGAGAGACCACAGAAATAACAAAACTTCTGAAGTCCTATCAACTRAACTTTTACATACTTGGAATTAATGCATTAATTTCAGTGCTTAACACCCATCATTTCATTKCACACTAAACAAAGTGATTGTCAAAAACAACAAAACAACAGAAGGTCCTTTACTTTCCCTCTAAATGAGCATAAATCAGTTGCAAAACTAATTCTTGTCAATAAAGTTTGGTGTGTTCAGCCCACCTGGGCTCACTGTGCAATGAGATTATGCAGAACAAGATAATTTAATTTTCCTCCCATTAATTAAACAGTATCTGTACTGTAGCCAGAATAATGAATAATGTCCAACCCTGACTTWTTTGGAGCACTTGATGAGTGGGATATTAAAATGCAAACAAGCTTTCTGATGCAAAACATTTATTAATTGCTATGGCACTCTGTCTCTACAAAAAGTGACTGCCCAAACTTCCTAATAGAAAAATCTTGGTCMAAAATCTTAAATATTCAAATTTTATTAGTAGTGAAAGGCTATAAAAACCTACTGCTTGATTATTAAGATATCAAAATTTGAGGTTTTACACATACACTGAGCTAGAATCACAAGAAAGAACAATATTTAACAACAATATACTCCTATTGCTTGTGTGTTTTAAAGGTTATTTAAACAGAAAGCAGACATGGATTGGGAATCAAAACCAACTTTACTGTCTTCAGTGGGAAGAGAATTCAGATGAAGGATTTTCTCCCCTACAAACYCAAGGAATAAATGTGAAATGTTCACTAGAAATGTCCTCTTTTACACAGTCCTGGGAGCTCTCCAGCCTTCCATTATCTCTGATATTGGCAATATTCTCTGCCACTCAGAATATATTAAATTTTCAAGAACTCAGAAGCAACCAGACTTTCCCCATCATCTCCTAAAAATTATAAAAAGAAACCCCTTTATTTTAACAGAGCCTTTTCAAGCAGTCCCAAACTCACCCATAAAGGCAACACAAACATTTCCTACTGCCAGAATTCATCCCAAAACAGAACACAGAAACTTCATTTTTGCAATAAAGCAGCTTGTATGCAGAATCTAGCCAAGCAGACAATCTCTGCTTTTTTTTTCATTCTCAAGTTTGTTTAGAAAGATTCTCTCCATGACAGATTTTACCAGCCTCAGCCAGGATTGTTTTTCCTCCTGAAGAAGCTGAGAGCTGCTGCTTTGGAGATTTGGGGGAACAGAWAATCCTCTGGCAAAAAGGGATTGGATTTGATGGCCATTTCCCCAATTTTAGGATTTATTTGCCTCCAGGMATGCCCCAGTCCTTGACTCCAGAAATGTCAGAAAACAACCCAAAAAACAGCTCAGCAAAGCAGGGCATGTCCATCATGTAATTGTAAATTATTCCCATTCCAGGAACAAATGTGTTTGAGAAAGTGATAGCAGCAAAGAAAATTTGTTTTTAATAAAGGGTTGAGATGTTTGAGTGCTTCCAGGCCAGAGCAGCCCCTTCAGCTTCCACAGGCACCAAAACTGGCCCAATTCCCACCCTTGATAGAAATGCTTGCAAATCAAATGAAAACATTCATCAGTTTTGAAAGAAAAAACAGTGGAAAATGTTACAATGAATTTCTTAGCCTGCCCTGCTGCTCAGGCTGCAAAAGATTTTGTAGCACCTATTTTTTATTAACCAGAAAACAGAGAAGAAAAAATGCTAAGCAGGATATTTAGCAAAAAAAAGGTGAAACAGAGAAGCAGTCTTTGTGTATTGGTTATGCAAAGAGGGGATAAAATAAAATAAATAAAATKAAATAAAAATCACAMRTGACAGCAGGAAGTCACAGTGTTTTGTTTCTCATCCTGTTCCACCTGTCCCAGATGATTTCAGAGATTTACAACACAAAAAGCTGTAGGAGAATGAATGCTGGAGCATTTCTGAGCCTCTCCAGAGCCAAAGGTGAACATTTCCACACTTCCTGGGAGGGAAAAGCAGAATTTCAGAGCTCCAGAATGTGTGGACTCCACAAAGGGYCAGCTGAGAGCCTTTGCCACCTCAGCAAGCAGCAGGAATTGCAGATTCTAAACATTTGCCAGATGCACATKAAAGGGTTTGCAGTGAATGGCTACCAAATAAATAGCCACAGGGCACTGAGCTKTTCTTCTTGTCTCAGCTCTGCAKCCACCTGCCAGGACAGCTTCCCAGRGAAGGCAATCATTTCAACTCACCTCTCATTTAATCTGGCCCTCCAGGGACAGCAGGTAACTGGTTCTAATCAAGTAATACTAATAGATTTGAATTTAGTAACATCAATCAACATTATAAACATATGGCACACACAAATTGAAACCTCAGTTTAGCTTCAGTTCTCCCAAGCACTTCAGAATTAGCATGAATGAAGTCCAAAAGGATTTGTCTCATGTTCTTGACTTGGGGAGCTTGTCTTTTTAGCTCTCATGTACCACAGTATTTCCACATACAAAATATAATGGAGGAAAACCAGGGGTGATGGATTTCAGGCCAAAAAATGCTCAATTTCTCCATCACTACTGGGGAAAGAACAGGACCCACTCAGCAATCACAGAGCTATGCCCCAAACTTTGCCTCTTTAGCAAATGTACCAGGATCCTGAGTTCAAATCCTGAGTAGAACAGGACAGAACAGAATCACAGAATTTTTAGGTTGGAAGAGACCTTCAAGATCATCGAGTCCAAGCCATGTTCCAACACCTCAACCAGATCATGGCACCCAGTGCCACATCCAGTCTGTTTGTAAACACATCCAGGGATGGTGACTCCACCACCTCCCTGGGCAGATGGTTCCAGTATTTAACCACTCTTTCTGTGAAGAACTTCCTYCTTAAATCCAGCCTGAACAACTTTTGTCAGCTCCAAGCACTGACYCAGCCTGGCACTGACTGCCCTCAGTGACCACATTCAGGTCTCCATGAAACTGGGAAAGACCCAGCTTTCAAATACTCWTAGAGAAATCAAATTCCACTGAGGCTGGTATCCCTGCCAAGGGATGTCTCTGCCCAAATCTCTTGTAATGCTTTCTCAAAAGGAATGACAGATGGGAAGATTTGTGCTTTTCCATTCCTGCATAATGTTTGTTGTTACTCTCTYACACAGAACCAAGTATTCTCTTTTAAAACAGGTAAATCAAATTACCCAGAAGAAAGATGGTTTGCATTTGGACAGACAAATTAGAAGCTGAATCCAAACTAAAACCCTGGCTGCCTCATTTCCAATKAAATATTCCAGTTTGGAGAAGGGATTTGGAGGCCTTTTGGTGGTGTTTTGTAACATGTGTGTTCAATTGAACCTTGGATCCTTGCAGAATTTSTATAAAGAGGGAATGCATGGACCTRCAAGAGGCTCCTCTCTTCCACATCTGCCCAGGACAGGAGAGTTCTGTGGGAGTGGGAGCAGCAGCAGGATGGATTGGAGAACCCAGTGGGGGTGTTAGCAGGGTGGCTTTTTGGGGCAGAGAAGCAGAGTCTGGCCTGTCCTGGTCTCTGTTCCAACTTTGACAAAAACATGTTTCTCATCACAGGAAGCCAGAGAAGAATTTGCCCCTGGGAATGACAGAAGCTCCAGCTGGAAGAGGGCTCAGACAGGATTAGAGGCAGAACAAAAAGGTCAGGCTTTCATCTGTGTGCAGTGGCACTTTGTGGTCTGAAGTATAAAAAGCAATTTTGCTATGGAAGGTTTCTGGAATGCCCATGACAAAAATGGACTGAAGCCTGTGGTCTGCTSTGGAGGGACCCTCTGTGCTTTAAACAAATTGTATTTGCACATCTCTGGCAATATCTCAGCTCCCCAATGTCACAGAGAGACCTGACACAACACAGCCAGTGGTTTTCTCTGGGGCACAGCTGCTTGTTTGGAGAGCTCTAATTCTGACCTCCTCCTCAAGATTCCCTCTTCCTTCTCTATGAAAATCCAGGTTTCTGAGACACCTGTATTCATATTGCACTCCTGCAGTGCTTTGGTAACTTCATCTCCCCAAATCTCCACACTCTTGTTTTGGAGAAAAACTCTTAACCAGCCCCAGTGCAAATCAACAACAAAGCATCAAGCAACAAGTGTATCASAGCTGAGCAGGGAGAGAAAATGCAGCAACAAGCAACTTTCTATTTCTTTAAAAGCAAATGTCAGCTCAGCAAGGCTTTTCTGATGGTTCCCAATCAAGCAGAAATCCTGCAGCCACTTTGGATCAGCACAAGAAGCCAGGATGGGGCAGTGTGTGCCACTTGGGCTGGTCCTAATGGCCCTTGTAAGAGGTGCAAAATGAGCTTTCTTTTGTTCCCTGGGACAYCAAGAAGCTTTCACAGCCTTTATGCAGGGAGCAGATACATGRAGCATTTAATCCTTTGTTTCACCTTATTTCTGCCCATGATCATAATCAGAAATTTTGCAAGAAGATGCAAGAACTCACATTAGGCACTTACAGACAGCTGGCCTGGGGAGAAACAACTTATCCTGAAGGATCTAGAACTCAGCCTGCAACTCTGAAATGGTTTGATTTGGAGATCAAACTGCTATAATAAAAATGTGAACTGTTAAAAGAAATAAAAGAGGAGAGGAAGTTGCCATCTCAGCCAGCTGAGGCTGGGCTAATACTCTGAGTATCTAAAAATTAAAGGTTTACTCTAAAATCTACTCTTTATGTAAATATGGATGTTTTATTACCCATAGATTTTCCTCTCAAAATCCTGTTAATCAATAGGATTAGGGCCTCCCTAACACTGGAGTGAGACCCCATTGCCTGTAAAAACAACCACCCTGTCTCAATTTGACATAAAACTCTCACCATTAATTAATGTCCTTTCACTTGCCCATTGTGAATAAACAGAGGAGTGAGKTTTTACTTACACATCCTGCAGATTTCATTTCATCCCACCCTCAGATGTCCCATTTCTAAAAGAACAGTGGATTTTACATCATTTAGAGTGCAGAGACCCCAGTATCCAGAGAGAGGAGGATGAGATGTTTAACTAATTAATTTGCTGTCTAAATTAAGAAATAATGCAATCAGAGAGTTACTCCCTACAGCTTCTGGGGTTGGAGTAGGACTTGTAGCAGCCAGGGAGTGACCTTCCCTGAACTCCTACAGCCTCACCCATTTTTTTGAACAGCCTTTTCATATTCTGCACCTCCAATGCTCTCATGTTATTTAAGTGCCAGAACAAGTCACCARAAGGGCTCCAATCCAACAGGCAATAATTGCTGGAAATTCTCCTCATTTCCCAGCCCTCTCCTCCACCCCTTCAAGCCAGCACTGAGGGAAGTCCCTCCTGCTCTCCCCCCCAGCCTTTCCTGCTCCAATTTCACCCTGTAAACACCTGATGGGAACAGATGAACTGGGAGGGGCCAGCAGGCTCCTCACAGCTTCAGGGGGGTGGAGGTAAATAGAAAAAATAGTATATAAGATGCTTTGAGACAGACTTCCCAAGTGCAGGAGGGGTGTGAAACAAAAAGCCACTTCTTCAGGCTCCACCTTCAGAGACTCACTCCACTGGAAGCAAGGAAGGTACCAGGCTGCTGCTGCAGATTTCCTCCCAAAAGGTACCAGCCCACTGCAGTCAGCTGGAAGTTTTCTGTTGCTGTAAGCAAACAAAATGCCAGCAAGAGGCAGGGTTCAGCTGGCCTGGCTCTGCCTGCTCACTGTGTGTGTGGTGMTGGAGCCAGCCCTGCTGCAGAAAMCCCCCAAGAGGAGAATGATCCACGGCAATGCCCAGCCCAGGCTGCCAGGCTGCTGCRAGGACATCAGGGAGCTGCAGCTGCAGGTGGCCAACCTGAGCAGGATGCTGCAGGAGCTGAGCAAGAAGCAGGAGGGGGACTGGCTGAACGTGGTGATGCAGGTGATGGAGCTGGAGGGGAGCACCAGGAGGATGGAGAGCCGGCTCGTGGACGCCGAGAGCAAGTACTCGGAGATGAACAACCAGATAGACATCATGCAGCTGCAGGCAGCTCAGACTGTCACACAGACTTCTGCTGGTAAGGAGGGGGTCACCAAGCCCCCACACACACTCCTCAGTGCACAGCTAATGCCTAGTTCCCAGTGCCAGGCTGCCCTGCTAATGTGGCTGGCTAGTGAGTGCTGCTTAGGCTGGGACACTGAGAAAAGTAACTTGAATTATTTCATCTGTATTTTGCTGTCTGTGTCTGCTTTTAGGGACTGAACAAGTACTGCATTTCTATAGTGAGGGATTCAGGCTAATATTCATTTTCTAATCCTAAAAGAATGGGATTCTGGTAAGGGAATGGCTCTGGCAGTAATAACCTCTGAGTTCACAGTGCTGACAGGAGATCAGAAATTGTTAAAACAATTAGAAATGCTCTCCAGGAATTACTAAACATTTCTACCTGTATCTTTATCTCTAAACCAGAGTAAAACAACAAATGATCCATTATTTTTGAATGATAATTCTTAAAAATGCAAGGCTGCAGATGCAAGATACAAACTGGGATAAAAGCCTACCAGACCACAGTTAAATTCTTCAAAATTCTCTTCCCTGAGGGAAAATTTCACTGCACACAGTGATTGCACAGGCCTGTTCTTAATGTGGAATGCAGGTGCATTTTTAGGTCAGCTACCTGTAAAGGCACCTCTAGAAGAAAGCATCCCCCTTGYTGACTTTTCAAATGAAATAACAAAGAGCTTAAATTGTCTTAATTTCAATTGGCTTAGCCAAAAGACTTCATTTGGATTTTTTTTAAGGAAAAATTTTAGATCTATTTACTTAATTTTTCCTCTAAAATAGTTCCATCTGGTTAGTTTTGACACATCACTAAAAAAAAGTTACACCATAACAAGTCTCTTTGGAGCTGGAGGAAAACCAGTTCCACACAGCAGGAACTGGCCCAGAAGGGATTTAAGACAGATGTGTCTCACCTCACCAGGTAAGAGACATTCCTGAAAACTGTCAGGCATCATAAAGCCTTGCTTGAGCTCATTAATCCTCAGAATAGCTGTGGATTTTAGCATCTTCAAGTCAGCTCCTGCAGCAGGAGGAGAGGAGGCTTTCACAGCAGGCAAAAGGCACYTTCTGTGTCCCAGGCACCAGTGCAGAGAGGGCTGAACAAATATTCCTCACCACAAACCTGCCCAAGCTGCTCAAACACTGAGAGCAGACAGCCTGGCCACCCCACTGGTGAGTCTGGGTGACTCAGGAGGGCTCAGCAAATCAACTCTGCAGCACACACAGCAGCAATGTGATGAGACAGCACTGATGTCTTKTTGCATAGCAGAGGTTTAAAAAAAATTTAAAATAAATAAATGGGTAAAAACCACAAAATGCCAGAGTTACAACACTTTTTGCCAATGCATACACTGCTCAAGACTAAGTCATTTCAGGAAAACATTAGACTTGTGGAAAGGTTTTTCATTGCTCCCTGTATTACAAATTAAACTTTGCAGAAAGCACCTTCAGAGAAGAGGAGATTTTGCTGCTCAGTCTCACTTTCTGCTTCTGATTCAAGTAGATGCTGTTTATGACTGCTCCTCACTTTACCAGAGGAACTACAGAATTTCTGGGGTTTACAAGCTACCTCCTGATGAGTTTTTGGGAATTCCAGATCTGGAGGTAAGGATGTTCAGTACACAATGTCTATTACATATCTTTTAAAATATAATCAAGAACTACTTCTCTACAGAGGTGAAAAGAGTTTTGGTACCCCACACTTGTCATCAGCATCTTTATGTAGGCAAACTTCAAGGGTGGGAAAAATTTATATTTAAAATAGAAAATTAGGATTTTTTGCAATAGAAATTTTTCAGGTCATGAAATCTGGAAAAATGTSTTGTGTTAAGAGAACTGAACCTTCCTAAGTCTACTGACAAGTGGCCACTGCCTTTTTTTCCTGTTCCAGGTGTTCTGTGACATGGAGACAGATGGAGGGGGCTGGACTGTCATCCAAAGACGGAAAGTTGGTTTGACATCCTTCAACAGGGACTGGAAACAATACARGGAAGGATTTGGCAACATCAGGGGAGATTTTTGGCTGGGAAATGAAAACATCTACAGGCTCTCCAGACGCCCCACTGTCCTGAGAGTGGAGTTGGAGGTAATTAATGAGCTCTTAATTTCAGCAGCAAAAGGCTGATTGATCCCCCAGTACCAGATACCATCTCCTGTCTCTACAGGAGGCCCAAGGAATTTGCTTTAATTACAGAAGGAAGTAGGATTCCCCTAGGAATATRTTCCAAGACAGAAGTGTGTTCTCCCCTGAGCAAAGCCACTGGTTCAACCTTCTATCTGCACACACATTGTGTCTTCAGAACAGTGTGGGGTTCTTGCAAATCCTGCAGAGGCCACTGCAGACAGAGATCAAACTGCTGATCACCTCAGATTTAAAATTTAAAAAGAGATGTCTTTTTAAAGTTTCTAAAGTTTGCAAGCCTCTGAGTCTTTCCATTTTGCAGCACTTCCTTCCAGCCTGGGTACAAGAGCTTGTTGTATTAATTTCTCAGTTTCTCCAGTCTGCCAAAGCTTTGGGTTTGACTTAGACAATAGCTTTGAGGGATGGGATAGGTATGAACTGAAAGGCTTCATGTGTAAAAGTCACTGCTTCAGAGAGGCAAAAAATTAYTTGAGGCAGCACAYTGACACAAGGATATTGAATGCAAGAGCWGCACATCAGGTTTCTTACATACTGTACAACACAATCCAGATTGTGCAAGTAAGACTTGAAAGCTTCATGCTTTGCTCTGARAAGTCCCTTTGCTGTAACAGAGCAGTTTCTGCAATCTGAGACAGTAAAATACATCTATAGATGTCACACTGCTACATGAAAGAATGGCATGACAGCAATCATGAGGGGAAAGAAAAGAAAAAGACCTTTATCCAAAAATCAGGGTTATTATATACARGAAAAGGGAAAGGTTCTAATTGGGTGAGAAAATTCCTCCCTCTACACACACACTGGCTCATACACATGCTTGCCAAGGAAATCCATCCCACTAAGAAGAATGCAAACATCCAAGCTAGTTAGAAAACAACACCTGGTATTTACCTGAAAAACCATGGGAAAACTGACTCCAAGCTACAACTTATCCAGCTTCTCCAGTGGAAATGAGGYAAGGCAATCAACTCACCCAAGCACACATGGGCTGGCTCAGCAAGGAGAGGCAGAAGGCTCTTTGCCCAGATAAATTCCAGCAAGGTTTATTCCAGGAGCTGAAGGGAATCTGGATGCCAAAGAGGGCTAACATGTGCCTGGCTCTGCCTTAAGTGTGGTTTTGGGCATCCAGTGACCTTGGGGCACGGGTACAAAGGACAAAAGATTCAGGGTGACATCTCTAATCATGGATTTTGGAGATTTTCCCCAGCTGTTGTGCCCTGTTGCAGGACTGGGAAGGTGACACACGCTATGCCCAGTACCAGCACTTCACCCTGAGCAATGAGCTCAACAGCTACAGGCTCTTTGTGGGCAACTACAGCGGGAACACGGCGCGGGACTCGCTGCGCTACCACAACAACACGGCCTTCAGCACCAGGGACAAGGACAACGACAAGTGTGTGGATGACTGCGCCCAGTTCCGCAAAGGTACRGCCCTCACACAGCCCTGCCTGCACTGGGGCAGCTGGAGAGAGCCCAGAATTCCTTATTGCCATGCAATTAGGAGTAGCTGAATGGTTTGGGGCATGGGTACAAAGGACAAGTAAGGCCAGTGACCCATAGGGAAGATGGGGATGGTCACTGGGCAATGGGATAACAGGGAAAGAAGAAATCAAGGGTCCTTCCTTCCATGCAATTAGGAATATCTGAATGGTTTGGGGCATGGGTACAAAGGACAGGTGAGGTCAGTGACCTAAAGGGAAGATGGGGTTGGTCACTGGGGTACCACAGGCAATGGGATGCCAGGGGAAGAAGAAACCAGGGGTCCCTCCTTCCATGCAATTAGGAGCATCTGAATGGATGTGTCAGTGAGGTTTTTTTAGGGAAAAGCCTCTACCTGGGGCCCAGTCAGCCTCTCCAGTGGAAAGGCTGCTTGGGGGAAATCAGGCAAGGCAATCCTCYTCTTCAGGCTCTTTCCAAAGKGAAAAATAYTGTGTTAGAGTAGGTTAGAGCTGAATGCACTTAGAGCACCTTCAGAAAACCTGTGGGTGTGTTCYCAGAAACATGTCAAGGAAATATTCTAGGAGGAATGAGCAACTAAATAAAAAACTACTGGACTAATTAGACTGTAATGCCTTTAAGTTCCTAAATATCTAAGTTTTAAATTTACTTGCAACCTCAACTATCAGAGCCATAGGCTCCAGGCATTAAATGCTGCATTCTGCTCATCTCAGATGCACAGGACTCTCTCTGTCCTCAGGAAAAAACAGGAATCATTAGGACAAAATGCCTCACCAGGAAATCTCTTGCTCTGTTCCCTGGCAAGGTGGATATTGGTACAACTGCTGCACAGACTCCAACCTGAATGGGGTTTACTACCGCAGAGGGGAGCACACCAAGAACATGGATGGCATCACCTGGTATGGCTGGCATGGCTCCACCTACTCCCTCAAGAGGGTGGAGATGAAGATCAGGCCWGAGGACTTCAAACCATAGAAGGAATCCAGGTTGGATTGCACCTGATATCACCGTGCTAAAGGTGGGCAATGAACAGCCAAATAATTTGTGATTTCAGCCAATACCTGCAGCAGCTGTGTACTGSTGATGTACACAAACACTGCAGCCACCAGCATTGCCAGGGCTCAGGCTTCTCTCCTCCTCTTCAGGCTCTTTCCAAAGGGAAAAATACTGTGTTAGAGTAGGTTAGAGCTCAATGCACTCATAGCACCTTCAGAAAAGCTCTGGGTGTGTTCTCACTAGCAGTGTGATTGCTGGGTTGCCTTAGTCTTATTAACCAGATAAGCAGGGGACTGAAAAGCAAAAGCCTCTTGGTTTCCTTTCCTTCAGAGCAAGCACTGCTGAGCAACTCCTTTCAACAAGTACTCAAACCACAAAATTATAGACCCATTTCAAGCCAGAGCAATCAATCAGAAGTGTCCCTGATTTCTTTAGTGTATAGTAAGTGGYTTGCTTTCCCACAGAAGAAAGAACAAAGCTCAGAAGTTCTTTGTGAAGAAGTTAATGTTGTGTTAATTAGCATTGTCCAGATTCTCCCCTGAAGTTTTGCTGCCACCTCCTGCTGCTGCCTCAAACAATCCCCACTGAAGGCTGCCCTAACAGAAATGCTGGAGGAGGATTTGTCCCATGGGCCTTCTGATGTTTTATTTCTACGCACACACATCATCTAAATGCTGATAAAATAGAAAAGCAACTTCCTGTGCTGTCCCCCCCAGTTATGTTCAGGTTAGAACACAAATATGCTGTATGAATATCACAACACACATCAGTAAGATTGAAAATTAACAGCARATTAACCAAAAAAAGTCTAACCCAGCCAAAGAACTCAATCCCAACACTTCAAATCACTGTATCCATGAGCAGGCCACACCAGAGAATCCCTAAGTGCCAAAAGTTGTTTCAATAGAATGAATGTTTGCTAGCACAGCAAACTGAGCAGTATCAAAATCTGCTYTGAAAACTACCCCAAGATGGAAGTTACCTAGAGATAACCTGTCAAAAATACACAGTGTTCAAGATAACAGTTAAAAAAGAATGAGACTCATCCTACAGTCCATGTTTGAATATGTTGGGAAAGATTGTTATCATTAATATATCTATTTTTATTCACCTTGAAGAGAGTTTGAATCTAGATTAGGTTGTTCAGTCCTGTGTGAAATGGAAGATAAAAGGAATTTACATATGTTCAAATATTCATACTGCAAATTTCAACTGTGTGGAAATATAGTTGGAACTATTTTAAACTGTGGTCTATAATGGATTTTTAAAGGTTTCTGAAACTTTTTCATTTCTAATAAATGGTTTCATTTTTAAGTGTGCTTTATGTCAATTCTTTGCCCCTTAAYTTGCTTTTTGATACACAAAGAACCAACTGCATGAGCATCTGAGACCCAGAAAAAATGGACACTGAATTCTGTATTTTCCTCAATAACATGAGGCAGAAAAAAGGGTGAAAAAATAAAAGAGGAGAAAAAAAAAATCAGAAAACACAATTCCAAGGAAGTTGGAGGGTTGAAAAACCTCACTGCATAAAGACAAAGTTAAGTTTTTGCTCAACCAAAATGAATTTGTTCACCTCAAATAGCTGAGCTAACACTTCTGTGATATGGAACATTTTAAAATTTTAAAACATGTAGTTGAGCACTAAATCCTGTGCAGGATCTTCAAGCTGACATCTGTGTTCCTGACAAAGCTCAGAAACAACACATCCTTTATAACATCTTCTATCTGACATCTGAGCAATGAGACCT
>CADDXX010000642.1:28782-98960 GCA_902810485.1 Alauda arvensis
ACTCCAGAATGGCTGGGGTGGGACCCTTTTGGAATTCCAGCTCTTTGTAGTGAAGGGCCTTGGCATAAGCTCGACATTTGGCAGCTCTTTCYCCCAGAAGGACAATGCCATTGTCATCTCTCAAAGGCAGAGGGCCCTGGAAGGAGCACATCAAAAGCAGGRTGAGAGTTCCAAAGGGGTGAATCCCACACAGAGCTGGCACCAGGTGGAGTTCCCTGGCAGCATCTCTACCTTGTCACTGTGCTCCATGAATTCTGCCAAGTTCAGCAGAGTCTGAGTGACTTCTGCAATGTCCTGAGAGGTCAAGGCCAGCTCAATGCTCCTGATCAGCTCATCCTGCTGGTCTTCATTCAGCTCAGACCAGCAGGAAACAAAAGCAGCATTGAAGAGGTCTCTGGGGAGGAACACAAAGAAGACAGTGTGAAGTGGGGGTTCATGAGGAAAAGTCTGCTTGATAGTGGGCTCACCTTCTTACTGAGAGAGCTAAAAAATACACTTACATTCCTACCTGCAATAAACAGTGATTAGTTTTTATAAAGGTAACTTCTGTTATCTTCTGTGAAACCTTCATTTAAAAAATACAGAATAGGCTGGTATACTACAATAAGAGAAATATTGTGCTATCATATGCTATCAAAGCTTCTCCAAACAAGCTGGTTGCACAAAAAGCACTGCAGTTTATTCTGGTCAGAGGCATTTTTATTCCCCATAGAAAATTCTCGAAACTATTTAATACCCTGTTTTTTTTCCAGCCTCATTTAAGTGCCTTATCTTATTTCTAGATTAATATGCAGAATTTCAWTGAAAGATTTTGTGCACAAAAGGAGCAGCCAACGAGGAAGGGTGGAAATGACATCAAGCTGTTGGCTCTTTCATTTCTGCCAAAGCAGAAACTCCATTTATGAAACCTAAGAGCTTCTAAAYACCCTTCTTTTTTCTTCACAATCTCTGGCTTCCATCTGCCATTTCCAGGGAGATAAAAACCCAGGGATACTGTACCTGGCCATGGGATTATAAGCCTGGGCCAGGGCCCAGCATGAGCGCAGGGATGGGGAGGAAGAATCCTTCAGCAGCTCCAAACTCAGCCTCCTTAACCACTCCAACCAGTCATCTTTGGAAACTCTCCTTGCTGCTCCCCAGGCCTGCAGTGCAAAGGAAGACAATTCACCAAACAAAGCACTAAGCAAGAGCAGAAGAAATCCATCAGCAGCTTTGCTTCTTCACAGCTCCAAACCAGGTGCTGAGAATTCCTTTTCAGTGCCCTGAAATCCATCACCTTCACCAGATAATGTGCAGTAGCCTCWTCTCTAAGAAATCTTCCCTAAATTTATTCCTGTCATTTAACATGAACAACCCTTTCTCTCCAAAAATACATGTAGAGCTGAAGCAACTGTTGAAACATCAGCCTAAAAATGCTTAATGCATTTGGAATTACATTTTTAAGTGCAGCATTTTCAAACCAATCCATCCCACTACTGTGTGCTGCATGCATGTCCTGTTCAAACTAGCCACTGCTTGGCTRTTAAGTTCTGCCTTCAAGAAAATATAAAACTAAGATATGAGAGGAACAAAAGCAAAAATACAAAAAAAGGCAGAGGCTCTAAGATTTCTCTAATAGTGAGATTATTCATTGTGATCTAGAAAGTCTTTTYCATACTGCACACAGCAAGCAAGTGAACAGATTACTTCACAGCCATTAACAGTCTAATTGTTCAAGGTTTTCTATCTCTAAAGTTGCTCAGCATCTTCTAATTTTAGTCTCAGACTCTACCTTGACTTCAGTTTTGTACAGAACAGAAAAGCAACATAAAAACAATATAAAAAATGTAGTTCAGATGCACCAGACAAAACTCCTGCAGTGTGACACATTAACTCCCTTCCAATTCATGCTGTGCAGGCTCCATCTCACCTTCTGCAGGTTGATGGTGCTCACATGTAATTTCTTCATGGGACCTGTTTCCACAGGACCACTGGCCAAGGTTTCTCCCTGGTTGCTTCTCAGCATTCGRTGCTGATAAATCAGGGGATCCTCCTCCTCATCAGCCAGAGTGTAACCCTGCAAGAATTGGTGCACAGTGAATATCACATCCACACATACAGAAGCAATTCTCAGCAAGCCAAAGAAGTCAGAGCACTTGCAGCAAAACCTTACAGCAAAATCTGTGAAGCAAATAACCAGGTTTCAYTATGATGATTAAACCTCATAATGATATCCCTTTGCTACTCAAGTAAACTGCCAAGAACTCTTAGCTCCTAGTATAAAAAGCCAAAATAACATACATTAAAACAAGCATTCTTGCCTATTTGCCTTGCTAGCTGCTTGTTCCACACAGATTGTAAACCAGTTACTAAATTTTTAAAATATAAGACATGTCACAGAAAATACTGAGATAACAAGGTGTCCTCAAGTCCTGAAACCAGGGAAAAAACACAGGATAAATCCACATTTAAGAAATACAAAAAAAAAGAATGGCACTGGCTACAAGTCTAAATACTTCCCTAGAACATGCCATGATTTTTCTACAGGAAATATTTAATACCAGTAGACAAAAAAATTCCCAATGCAACCTCAAAGTCACCTTAGAAAGCTGCACTTAACACAGAAATAGAGCAACAACCACTCCTCATTTGATGAGTAAATCCAAGGGAAGCTTCCAGCTACATCTCTTTCAACAAGACAACATCCCAAAAGTGCAAACAACTGCAAAAAACTTGTCAGCTGACCTTTACAATCCTGCAGATGAGAACATCATAGCGCTGATGGTTAATCCTGTGTCGCACCAGGACTTTGTTCACCATGGGGATAAAAATCTGGTACTGTAAAAGGGAATGCACCACAAACTTGTTACTCAGTGGCACCAAGAGCAGTTAAGATCCCATCACATTGCTTTATTGATGAGAAACCAATTCTGACACCTTCCAGTAACTCCCAATTGCAGAAACAACTAAGAGAAGAAAAATGGCTTCTCTCGGAAATCCATAAAAACTTTCAACTTTAAGTCCTTGATCTTTGGGACAGTGAACTTCCAAGCCAMAGGGCAATACTACCTTCTTTCCCAGCTGAAAGACCAGAGAGGAGAGGGTGTCCATGGCAGTTGTTCTTAGCTCAGGGCTCTGATCCAGTGTCCTCACGATGGGGTGAATGATCCGCGACGCGTAATCCGTGAAATCCAGGGACTCYGTCAGGCGGTCCACGGTTTCCAGAGCAGCTCTGAAGTCAGAGCAAAAGGAGGCAAGAACTCATTTTTCAGAGTGTTAGGAAAGAAGAAATAAGACTGAAAAATATTTAAGTGCACAGTCATCCTAGGATTAATAATAATAGGAAAAGCAGGCCAGCAGAACTCTGTTAATGCAGCTGGTACTTGCAGGACAGCTCACAAGTRACTAAAATACTGAGAGGTGACAATCAGAAAATTTTTAAAACCCCAAAGAAACAACAACAAAAACCAAAACAAACAAACTAACAAAAAAGCCCCAACCAAAACCAGCCAACAAACCCAAAAAGCTAGTAACACTGCTGTGCTGAACAAACAAAAATAACCTTCCATTATGATTTAACACAGAAAAGCTGAGGGAGGGACTAAGTGGCATTTCATTGTAAACTTCAGAGCTTTCACTGCAGAACTTGGATACCACAGGTAAAACTGCAAGGAGAGAGAGTGCAACTACATTTATTTATATTGCTTTTATGTTGCTTTTCTAAGTAACAGCACTTACTTGCGAGCCACCACGGGGACATCTGGGGCATCAAAGAGCTTTACAATGGGAGGTAGTAACAAGTGAAGGTAGTCATCCAGGTTAGCTCCAAAGAGCTGGATTGCATTGAGYAGCTGCAGAGAAAAATCACAGGAGAGCAGAATGTCAAGGGGCTTGAAGAGATCTTAAAGAYCATCTAGTCACAACCCCCCTGCCATAGGCAGGGACACCTTCCACTAGACCAGGTTGTTCAGGGCCATATCCAACCTGACTCTGAACCCTGCCAAGGTTGGGGTATCCACAACTACACACCACCCTCACATAAAGAATCTCTTCTTCATTTCTAACCTCAATTTCCCCTCTTTCAATTTTTACCTGTTACTCCTTTTCCTGTCACTTCAGTTCCTGACAAGGAGTCCCTCTCTGGCTGCCCTATAGCTCCTTTTATGTAGTGGGTCTCAATACAGCCTTTTCCTCTCCAGGCTGAAGAGCCCCAGCTTTCTCAGCCTGTCTTCATAGGGGAGGTTCTCCTGTCCTCTTATCAACTTTGGACCTGCTCCAACACTTTCATGTCCTTCTTACACTGAGGACACCAGAACTGTRCATAATGCCCCAAGTGGGGTCTCACAAGAGCAGAACAGAGGGGGAGAATCACATTCTTCAACCAGAAGGACCCAAAGATGAGACCCACTTTAAACAAGTCAGCACACAGCGAAAAGCTTCTCCAACCCTGCACTTTAAACAACTGCCTGCATCATTTCACACCAAGCCACTGCTGATGCACCTGACCCATYTGATTGTGCAAAACACAAGCAAAGRGCCCTGCAGAGCATGGSRCAGTGRGTAMACACCCAAAGCAGCTGCAGCCCACTCACCTTCACAGACACAATGCGACCCTGGCTGTTGTCGTGCATGAACACCCGCAGCATGTGAGGAATGAGCTGAGGCAGGTAAAGCTTGAATTCCCCTCCCAGAGCCACCACTATCTGCTCAATCAGSAGGATAATTGTGCTCTGGATGGAGTTGTTCATGACCCAGAAGTCCTACAGAAGAAAGACAAAAAGGGGAAAAAAAAAAAATTCCAGCAGTTCTTCAGCTGAGCTGTATCAGTTACAAGAAAAGCAAACTCTATGAGACAGTCTGGAGATAAATTCAAGATTGCAGGGATTATAATTTCTGTTTTTAAAACACTCTGCACTTCCAGTACATTTATAGGTGTTGAAAACAACCTCTGGAAAACTGATTTTTTTCCTAACCCTTCTATGAGTTTGCAAACATGAAGTGAAAATGATGAGAAATTACACCTATTTATGAACTCTGGATATCTCTTGCTAAAAATATGCTTCTGAAAGTAGCAAGAGCACAAAATCCAAGCACTAAAAACTTCACTATCAGAACCTGAAGCTACACTTATTTCAGTTACCAGCAAGCATGTATATTGTAACTTTAAGTAAATGGTATTTCAAAATACAAATATTACTTCAAATATGTGCAACTSTGCACTTCATAYGAACTTATGAAGCAATTGATACTTYTGATAACTATTAAAKAAATTTAATAAACACWGTCCACCTTTCTGTGACAGTAAAGTACTGGTTTAAAGGGTGCACTCACTCTCATCAGGGTGACAATTTCATCCATATAGGGCCGGATGTGACTTCTCACAAAGGACACCAACATYCCCAGCTGCTGGAACAGGAACTGGAAGGAAGAAATGTGTAATAATCAGTGCAGCTTATCCAAATATCACAGCCACTGGGGAAAGAGTTTTATAGGTAATTGCAAGCTCATTTACCAGACAAACAGCATGCAAAGCTTCTATGTGCTCAAAATCTGGGGCTAAATTGTTGGCAGCTTCAGCTCAGCAGTTTAGGTTTTGTGGGTTTTTATGGGTTTTGGGTTTTTGGTTAATTTTTATTGTTGTTGTTYTTTAAGAGGGGAGTGGGGAAGAAAAGTGATTTTGGGTTTATTGGCTGGGTTTCCCCAGAGCTTGCACCAAAAAAAATTTGTGAGCTCAAAGCCTCAGRCACTGAAGTACACAAACTTCAGTTTACAAAGTTTATAAAGTGCCAGCAAATCTGTAGTGTCAGAACAGACCTGCAAGCACAGACACCTCAATTACAGAGCATTGTAAATTAGGTTTCAAGGATGCTTCCAAAAATTTAGCCCCTATCTTTTCCCCCTGCCTGAAAACCAACCTGACACACATTTTAAGATCCTCCTTCTGTACTCTTTCCCATCCCCACCAAGATATATTGGTGAAAAGTTACTGGGGAATGCAGTTAGGTCCTTGCCAGAAACACATTTTTTTAAAAGATGGTTGATTGCACCATCCATTCTTCACCACCAAGAAGAATTTTGACTCAGATAATTTTATTTGGACACGCTATGACAGTTTTGTAATTCCTTTCACCACAATACAATCTTAAATATTCAATTGTGACTGAATTTACTATTTAAATTGGTATGAAATCACGTGGGCTAAATCACTTTGATGTAGATATTTTATTTTCTCTACAAAAAATAGGAAGATGTAAGTTTTCATCTATTAAATTTCATTTCTTCATGCAGTTTTTGAAGACTACAGTGACAAAATACAACATGGAGCTCATAAAAAAAGAGAACTAAATAAGAAATAATCTCAGCTTCTTTAGTGAGAACAGTACACACACATTTACCAAAAAATGAACTCTGAGCTCCTCCTGTGCCTGTTTTTTGGTGCAGTGAGRGGATGCTTACACACAGGACAAGGACCTTCCTCTTTGAGGCTTTATGTCAGGCATACCCACCTCAGCTCTTCTCCCCAGTACACTTTCACCATCTTCTTTTACCTGAAAATTTTTAAACAGAGTGTGCACAACTGCATAGCTTCCAAGCAAGTCAGATCAGTCAGGCCTAGAACCTCAGCCAGCCCAGACGTGGCATGCTTTCCTTATAAATCTGAGTAGTTCAGGCTGAAAACAGCTGGGGTTCTGCTAAGGGAGCACCCAGCCATAAAACACAGCAGCAGTAACAGCTACAAATTCTGCCCTTCACACCCCAGAGCTTTGGCTGCCTGAGGAAAAGCCTTGGCAAACAGCAGCCATCTCTGGTTAAGGTGCACCCTAAGCCCATCATCATCTTCASACAMTTCTCATTTCCTTCTGTAACTGGAACTTAAKTCTCATTTCCTTCTGTAACTGGAACTTAATTCTCATTTCCTTCTGTAACTGGAACTTRAGTGGGAAGGAAGAGAAAGCACTGCTGTGGAATCACCACCCATGCTGCTCTGAACTGTATCAAACTCAGTTTTCCTTTTCAGAGATGAGCCAAAATACATTTGGCTGATTGTATTTGATTACACCAGAAATTTGAATCATCTACCCTTATTATTTAATAATACTGTTTGCCACAGAGTTTTAACACAGAGATCACTGRAAGATCTGGGAGCTGCACAGGTGTGTCCCTAAGCAAGAACAGCCTGATGAAAACACAGAATCAAATACTGGCCTTGCAAGGATTATGCTCAGAAGCAGCTGTTTCAACAAAAAGCAGAAGCCTTGTTTGCACTGGACATYCCAGTAAATGCTCACAGAAGGGCAAAAAGCAAAGCTGGAGCTCACTTGTGCAGCATGCTTGGCATCAACACACAGCACAGCAATGCCCAAAGCCAGTGCCAGCCTCTTCAAGGAAATGGATTCTTTGTTTCACACGGTGGAAGAGGAGGAAGGAGGGGTCCCTGGCACGACTCACCTCTCTGATAGCACCATCACACACCCGGATCACATTGAGGAATGTGGGCATGACCTGGGGCAGGAACTGCACACACTTCAGGCCAAGGGATTTGAAAATGAAGGTGATGGCCTGAACCACCATAGTGTGGTGYTGAGATAAGGATTGGTCTCTGAAAATCCTCATCAGTGCCACCATGGAGACAGCTGGGTAGAACTCATCCAGAGGCAGGTTACCCATGTTCACCAACATCTCACTGGTGCTGTAGTCAGCTAGGATAAAGAAGGCAGTGCCATGAGCTAGGTATGAAATGGTTATGGGTATGAAATAGGTATGAGCTAGGTATTAAATGGAATATGGGTGTTAAATAGGTATGAGCTAGGTATTAAATGGAATATGGGTATGAAATAGGTATGAGCTAGGTACTAAATGGAATATGGGTATGAAATAGGTATGAGCTAGGTATCAAATGGTTATGGGTATGAAATAGGTATGAGCTAGGTATCAAATGGAATATGGGTGTTAAATAGGTATGAGCTAGGTATTAAATGGAATATGGGTATGAAAGAGGTATGAGCTAAGTATTAAATGGAATATGGGCTCAGGAACATCTAAATGTAAGTTGAAAACATGCACACTAATGATTCTTTAAGAAGAGGAGACAACTGGTAACAAAACAGTCAAGATTTGTTTGTGGGTCATAAAGCTATCTGAAAGCAAGTGAGATGCTTACAGGAATCCTGGCTGGATTTGGACTCTGASAGGCTCACAGCTGAGGCATCTCGTGACTGATCAATCATGCCAATGTTCACTTTGTGYTTGTAAGGGTCCAAAGCACCCAGCAGCCCTAACACACGGATAGCCTGAAAAGACACACAGAAAAGTCACAGAACTTCATCACTAAGGACAAAGACAACACTCAAACCCCCATATTTGAAAAGATCTTGATGATTTAAGAGGGAAGATCTTGAACTGAAGTGACTAWAAAAACCAGTGCTTTCCATCCAGCTTCTGGAAGCCACTTCACTGACTTAACACTCTCTTAATTCTGCTTGTATTTTGCTCAGCCACACAATGATCTCTCCCTCCCTGCCTTAGATCTATGCAGGCACATTTATCTGGCAGTTCTCTCTTCCCAAAAAGCTTTTCTGAGAGGCTGTATGACTTTTTTTTTTCATGTCCATACCTCTCTGCGGGTGCCCTGGTTTTGCTCAGTCTTCAGGAAGTTCAGAAGCACCTCCAGCAGAGTTGGGTACTTCCTGTATGGTTCTACCACATAACCAGTGCTGGCCACAAGCTGCCCCAAGGTCCAAAGAGCCACCTACAAAGATAAAGCCCAGAGAAGATTCGTTTTGACCAGGGAATTTATTATACATCAGTCACTCAACTTCTGTRAAGYTTCTTGGAGCATTTTAGGATCAYACAGCAACAGGCCATGGTTGGAAAGCCTTTATAAAGTACATTTTTCCAYARGAAATAGTAMAGAAAGTAMTAAYCAACAATATCTTARGCTGTCACAATGCTCTCACTCAGAGGTACAAGTCAAATAAACACTCAGTTCAGTGAGTCCAAGACTTCCAATAAATCTAGCTTTCACTTTCCTTCTTGTTTTTCCTCTCACAGCTCTGAACTRTGTCACARCAGGCACTGCAATCCCTCACCYCTGAGTGTAACTCCACTAGAGAGACTTGAGGGRTTTAAAGGTTTGTTTTAGCAGCTGTGATGGGACATGTGGGTATTTTGTCACAGCTCTGGTCACAGCAGCTGTCAGGTTTAGTTGTGAGCGCTTACCTGTCTTTTAGCCAGCAGGGAGGAGTCCTGTAGCATTTCCATRATTATAATGAAGAGCTCATCCACCCACTTCCTCATCTCCAGCCCACTGACCTATTGAAACAGAAAAATTCAGCCTTCATCTGGCATTCCCAAAACCTTCCCAAGCATGGCAAAGAGGCATCTGCAGCACATCCCTACCTGTGCAAGCTCCCCTATGGTAGCCAGGACGTTGTTAATCACTCCTGGGTTGGGATCTGGATCAGGATCTTTCAGTTTCACAATCAGTGCCTGGTGGGTGACAGTGGGACAGATTAGAATGGGCTTAAAGAGTACTCAAAATTATCTTTCCTTTTGTTTACAACACATTGACCCCACAATCAGAGTAAGAATTTCAACAGTAAAAGAAACATTATGCAAATCTGGAATTAAATTGGGCTAAACTCTCACTGATGTGCATTCCTGTGGGTAACAGCTACACAATTTGTTTTGCTTTTTTTCCTGCTATGGATGAAGCAAAACAACTGCAGCTCCTGAGGGTGATGGAAGCCCTTGCTGTGCCACCTGATTCCAAAGTCAGCAGGAAATGCAGAGGCTGTACCTTCAGGATGGGCTCCATGTAGGGACGGATGAGGCGTGGAGCATTGGAAACCAGGTGACCCAACATCCTGGCACCTTGCTCTTTAATTCTGCCAACACCACTGTGCTCCAGCTCTGTTAGAATCTGCACAACAGACAATGGAGGCAAGCAAACCAGGAAAATAAAGGTAGGTAAAAATGCTTTGCATTTCCTTCTGTCACAAGTCAGCGCTTGTAAAGGCTGTTCTACATTTCACTCTGTTACCATTKATCCTAATTAAGCTAAAATTGATTAGCATAAAAGGGATGGCTCCAAAATCTGTGTTYACAAAGAGGTATCACACATTCACTAAAAGCACCACAGAACATCCTTCCTCAACAGARATGGAAAGCATTCTGCCATGCTGACTAGGGCTGAAGTAACAACTGCTATCCTTCCTTTCCCTTCTAATGCATCCACAGAGCTTCAGTCTAAACTCAATCATGAGAAAGATCTGCTAAAACCCACTAAGCTGGGCAATAACTATTTTCCAGAAGAGATTAATTTCYCCCCTCTCCATGCATTTACAGCTGGATAGGCCAGTTCTTTCCCACCACTGAGTAYCAATTACTCTGTTTTCCCTGCAGGCATCCCTCCTCCTTACCTGGATCAGCATCTTTCTAAGGAAGGGCATGACAAAGGCAGGGTTCATGCTGCTCAGGCGCCCCACAGTGCAGATGGCCAGCTCTCTGATCTCAAACACTTGATCATTCAGGGCCACAAAAAGAGCCTGCAAGTTTTCAGCCTGGGCAAGGTGAGCATCAAAGCGTTCATCCAGAGAAGCCAGCACGCAGAAACGGATGTCAGGGTCTGCAAGAAYACAGTGATTTCTCTTTAAATGCACTAAATTCTCTTTAAATGCCTTTGTTCACTAAACAGCCTCAAAAATTCTTTACAAGAGCTTCCCCAGAGCAAAACACTGCATCAGTGTTTCACACACAAAGAACAGGACAGGTCAGCCCAGAAATCCCTGTGAGGCTCAGCATGCCCCAATAACCAAGGCAGTAAAGTGCCAACCTCYTGCACCTGCAAGTGTCACTTTTGGATGCTGTGTGGCAACCTGAGATGAGTTCAACTGAAAGAATAAAAAAAAAAATCAAGTAGGAGGTTTCAACAAGAAGGATCAATTCCTTCCCAAACTACAAAATCCAGAGCTGTGACCCAAAGAGCAGCAAAAGGGGTCTCAGTGTCCTGCTTAGTTCAAAGGATTACCAAGGSCACAGCTGGAGCATTTTTCACTAGTGTTCTATTAATACCTCAAACATCAAGATGTGGAAAAAGAAAGTGGGAGACTTTTCTAAGTGACAGCTTAAGTTTAGTGGCAAAAATGTTCAAATTCTATTATAAACTCTATTTCTATTCTTAATATCATCACCAGCTTCCACGATAAAACGAACAGAGGTAGGAGAAGCTCTTTTCTCTGGCTCCCACACTAACCTGGGTCAGTTATCCCAACGACAAGCAGCTTGCTGAGCACATCAGCCACCACCTGCACTGCAGTCTGGCTGACCACGTGTGCATGGCCACTGATGAGGTGGATGGAGGGTGTGAGCAGGCTTTTCTAATTTACCAAGTGACAGCTTCAGTTTAGTGCCAAATATGTCCAAATTCTGCTATAAATTCTATTTCTGTTCTTAATATCATCACCAGCTTCCACGATAAAACGAACAGAGGTAGGAGAAGCTCTTTTCTTTGGCTCCCACACTAACCTGGGTCAGTTATCCCAACGACAAGCAGCTTGCTGAGCACATCAGCCACCACCTGCACTGCAGTCTGGCTGACCACGTGTGCATGGCCGCTGATGAGGTGGATGGAGGGTGTGAGCAGGCGGGAGCAGGTGCGGGCGGCCTCCATGCGGATCTCCTTGTGCTCGCTGTTGAGGAAGTGATCGGCGCAGTGCCGCACAAACTGCGTCAGGGAGTGGCCTGSAGAGGGCAGAGTGAGGGGTCAAACACAGCTTTGTTACCACTTTTACCAACCAACAGGAGTTTAAAGAATATGCCCCGGGATTTTCCTGCTGTTTGTACCCTGCTCCAGTGCACCCACTGCTTCCTTTTTCATCTCACCTTCGAACTCAAAGCTGCCGAGCGTGCGAAGGGCGAGGGTGATGCTGCCCACATCACTGGCCTCTGGGATGTTGGTGAGACTGGGGGAGGCCAGCTGGTGGGCAAGGCCCTTGGGCATGCCTGGGTGTCGCAGAGGTTTGTGCATCAGAACAAGGGAGAGCATTTTCAGCAGCCCATCCTGGATGTCTTTCTTCAGCTGGGGGATCTGGCGGCTCAGGTCGTACAGCACAGCTGTCAGAGCAGGGCTGAGGGCAAGAAGCAGGCAAAGATCATTAGAAAAGAAACAATAATGAGCAGATTTCACCTGTTTGCTGATTTATGCCTTTGCCAATCACAATGTAATTGTGGGTATTTGCATGTGAGAGCAACAGCTGCAAGCAGAGCACAGGGYCCTTGTGTGAATGAGGCAGGAGATGACATTCCTGTATAAATTTGGTGAGCAAAAGTCCCAGGACTGCTGCTCACATCACTACATCAGTAGATATGAGTCTTACAGAAACATCAGTGTTGCTGTAACACTGTTACAAATCCAAATGACTTCTCACACTTATGCTTTTTAAACAAAAAAGCAACTAAATTCACTTCCAGGTGGCAATATAATTTAAACAGCCTTGTGCTAGAAAGTTTTCTCCACACATTTCGATACTAACAAATTAATTCCTCCAGTAAGAACTGTCAGCTACAAAGGTGAAAGAAGCCAGGAGCAAATATTCAGCACTTCAGCTCTCCTTCTCTGCCAGTTTTATATGGCACAAGCCTGCTGGCTGTCAGGTGCCTTCCAAAATTTTGCAGGTGTTTTTTTTTTTTAATGCAAAATTTGCTGCCAAATGCATTTGAATAGTGGAAAATAAAGGAGACTGCTTTTGGACTAGTTGTTCTACAACAAGGTTTCTTTACTGAGATATGAATGCTTTGAAATAATTCAACAGACACATTAACAGTTAAAACAGATCATTCTTCTGAAACAGCTATAGTGATCTCCTGAAAGATCACTTATGTCAATTTAAAAGCAATAATCTTCCCTCTCAATCTGAAAACTTCAAAGATCTCACTCTGTAGGGTTGAAATATCATCCTAACTATGAGCAAAATGGGTTCATGCTCACCTCAGGCCCACAGCCAGCATGGGTTCCAAAAGCTCTTTGATGTCCTGCTGGATGCTGGGTCCCATGGCTCGTGCCAGCATACTGATGCAGGTGAAGACTGTGGCATCAACCTGCACAGACTTCTGTCTCCTGGAAAGGGACCACAAAATTAAAAGGAGCTGCTATTTTCCAAACATTTTCCCTCATCCTACTTCTGTGTTATCAGTCTTACAGAAACACTTCTGATTTTAACACAAGAATTTGATGCCACGTTACAGAAATTATATAAAGAACAAGTGTTTCCATTTCTTCCTCTAACTTCCACACACTTACTTGTGGGCAAAGTCCTTTGGGGGAAGAGCTGCTTTTATGATTTCAAGGACTTTTGGTAGGTAAGCCTGAAACTCAGACCTCACAGCCACAGAAAGCAAACCCAAGGCCTGGAAGGCTGCTGTTCTCTCCTTCTCCTTCTTCACACAACTGAGAACATGATTCATGGTGTCTGGAAGATACTGATCAGCTGSCCACAAGAGAAAACCATCCAGATGTTAGAATTCATTTATTATTTACTATAATTTATTATTTAATTTATTATTATTACTATTTTAAAATTTTATTTTATTATTATTATCATCATAGATTTATTATTAGGTTTATACAGTTGCATCACATTTCCAACTAAACCTTTGCAAGTGTAAAACTAGAAAAAAGACAGTAATATTAAATTTGATGACATGATCAGTGGCAAACAAGTCACCATTTAAGAAAAATTTCAAATTACAGAAGGCTTTTAAATTACAGAAGGTTTTTAAAAACAAAAGTCACCAAAATAAAATAGCTATAAGACACCCCTACTGCAATAGGTTTCATTTACATATAAGATCCAAGCATCTTGGTTTCATGATGATTGGAAATTTGGAATAATTAACACAAAAATTGTTCCAACCCACTAAGAGCAGTTTGATGACTTGTCTCCACTCTGATGCTCTCCTAACCTTGCTTGATGAATCAATTAAACTGCTTTAAAGCTGGCAGGTATTTCCTAGCACATGCAACAGAGAAAAAGGAAGAGAACTTGAATAATATTTGGGATACACTGAGTCAGAGCAAGAGAGAATTCTCCTCTGAAATACTGAGCAGAAAACTGACATACTGATGAAAAATGGATGTTTTTATGTCTTATGGTATTGATCACCAAGTTCTGACAATAGGTTTCAATCTATTTTCTTCATCGGAGCAACATTTTGGCATCAGTTATCAAGTCACGCTTATTCAGAAAAAAAGCCTGTCCTCCCACAGAGCAATGTGCTCATCAGGCAAGCACATTTGCTGTGCTGCACTGCTTGCACAGGTTCATCTGGACCAAAGAGAGCTGGACAACATCCAGCCCAAATTCAGCAACATTTCTAACATGCCACCATCTGTCTTTGTCACCTGTGAATGCTGAGGGACGGAAAGCTGCCAGCCGTGGTAGCAGATTGAGGACTGTCATCTGGATCAGGGAATTCTTGCTGGTTCTGCACTTGAGAACCCACTGGCAGACCTGGAAGAAAGCAGATTAGGCTTGAAAGGATGGCAGTGCACARATGTTTATGACCTGTGTGCTTTTAGGCATTCTACTGACACTTGGCTTCAGAGTCCACCAAAGGATAATCAAGACTGCTTCCAAAGGAAGTCAATTCACTCCAAGACAGACAATGCCAAAGCCATGACACATGTAAATTTTTAATTTTGAAGGCTTAGCTCAATACTAGGCAGTATTTCCTGCTAAATAAAAACACAGAGGACAATTCCTCTGCAAGAACAGATGCTGAGAATGCTGGGAGACAAGCTGAGGMACAAACACACACCTGATCAAACTTCTCTTCCATCAGATCCCTGCAGCATCGACTTTCTACCAAAGTAGATTTTGCTGGCACGGGTGAGGTTGCAAAGCCCATAATTCCTTGGTGAGCACTGTAGCCCAGSAGACCAGCCAAAGCATTTGACTGAGATGGCTGAAGAGACTGGAAGCTTGTGAAGGGAGTGATGTGGCGAGGCTTGGTACTGAAGCCCATCAGGTCTTTGCAGTACTTGTCATGCACAAGCTGCTGCTGAGTGATCTCTTCCATCTCCTCCCTAAGGCGCTGCAGGAAGTAGAGGAGCATTAAAAAAACACAAAGTAACTGAGTAAGATACTTCCAGCACAGTGTTACCCAAATCTCCTGAACAGCATCCTGTATAATCAATATGCAAACAGCTAGAAAACATCAACTGAGTRAAATCCAGCAAAAATATTTGGGTATCTAACATGCAAGAGAGTCCTCATTCCATAGGAAAARATGTTTCTCATTGTATTTAATCCAGTTAATAGCCTTTCTGKCAGAGCTTATTACCTCCTCAGCCCAAACTTTTATTTCCCTGACACACTTTAATGCTCGACTCCAYGTTCAGATGAGTTTTCCACCCAACAGTGGGATATTTCCACAGACTGCAGAGTTGCTACACACTCTCAGTGRATCCCCACAATGCCCACCTTGTTCCTCTCCCTCCACAATGCTCACCTCTCCCTCCATGCTGCTGATTCTCACTAGCTCATTGAGGATCAGTAAGGCACCGTGGATTCGGTCATCACGATTCATCCCTTTCTCTTTGGCCAAAGTCTCATCAAAGCCCTTCTCAGCCTCTTCATATGTGTGCTTGGGGGAAAAGACAAAAATCTCAGTGGCAATGCAGAAACAAASCCTGTGGAAATGAAGYAGTACTGSCAGTCAAGAGTTACTGATGTTCTGAATCTTCCAAAAGTAGCCACAAACCTCAATGGAGTAATAAAAGAAGTATAACACAACAAAATTCTGATTCACCCAAAATTTGTGGACTCTGCTGTAGAGCATTTTCAACAGCATTAATCAAACAGCATGGTATCAKCTTCATCACTATCTGCAGCACTTGATTACAAGAAATCCAAAGTCACAACATTTGACTGCACTCTCCAAAACTTACTTGATATCACAAAGCTTGAATTCACGTGACAATGGCAGCAAAGGTTCAGACAAAAGAACTCTCACCTTTCTCACTTCTGTTTTATCTACACTAATAAAACCCTCTACTAGTAAGGGATGTCACTAGATAACTGCATGGCTATAAAACTAGGTCAAATTCAACAGCTGAAGATGAGATAGAACAATGTATTCTTGAAGGAGTTAAGTCTTGTTTCCCTTTACACTAATAGACTAAAGGAACCACTCACTTTGGAAGCCATTATATTTTCAACCCTTTCAAGGAGAGGCAMTTTTTTACTGACAAAGGTGACACAAGGTTCTTAGCTCAGCCAGCTCTTCTGAAAACTGGCCCTTCAACATCTGCCTTGCATTAGGAGGGGCTGCTTCCAGAACAAAGTGATTTTCTTACTCTGTACCACTGGGGCTTCTGCATCTCTTTTGGCTCCCGYTGTGTGGTGAGGATAAGGCAGGCTCTTAAGGCAGAGACAGCTCCCTCTCGGATGGCCTGCTTGGGATCCCACACWGCCACAAATATGTTGTCAAAGAATGGCTGCACTTGCTGGAAGAAGAAGGTAGGCACGCTGATGGCCAGCTCACGCAGGACAAGGACCTGGAGGTGGGGAGGGAAACAAACAATCAGGAAACTGAGCACACACAGAGACAAACCTACTAACTTTTACAGTGTAGCACAGTTTGTTTAGAGTGTGGATGTCTGTGAGCTGTTTCCATCCCCACACTCTGACAATTCCTAGCACAACAGTGTCCTGGCCTTCATTAGTCACTGAGCTAATGGATGAGCAATGAAGCAGCACTCTGACTGCCACGAGAGCATTACAGATTCTCAGACATGCACTGGCAGCCACTCCCATCCTGACCAAAGCTTTCCTGCAGATTTCTGTGCACATTTCCTACCACTGTCCACAAATCCCAACTCCCCCAGCACAACAAAAAAGGCATCACTTACAGCTGCATGTCTACGACCTTCATTCCTGTCAGCTCCCAGCCACTCCAGAGCTCGTTTCACCTCAAACTCCACATACTCAGCTGTGAAGGTGTCACCAGCCATTGCAAGCCTCCCAATAGCCTTGGAGGCCATCTCCATTACAACAGGGTCATTGGATGGCAAGAGGTTCCTCAGGTAGTTGGCAAACCTGCCAATACGGGTGGCATTGCCTCCTTCAACTCCGATGAGGCTCGCTGCAGAGAGAGGGAGCAAGGCTGAGGTTCTCCCCAAATCACTGAGACACACAGCAGGTAACCCCTGGATGACAACTACTATTCCCTACACATTCCTTAGAGTCCCATTAAGTTCTCCTAAGCTGTAAATCCACAGGGGAAAAAACAAATCAAGCAACAGGAAAGGGCCACCATTCTTTTGAGCCTGAAGATTTTAAGTGAGTGGGGAAATGCATCTGGTAGCCTCATAGATTTTCTCAGCTTTTAGTTTTAAAAGAGAAAAAAACCAATTCACCCTGGCATCACAGACCCTTTCCTAATAGAAAGACTGCATCCAAATTTTATAGCTAGTCCACCTCACAAGAAAAGTCAAAGACTGAACACAGTAAGCTCTCCTCCTCAGTCCTAGAGACAAGTCTCTCCTGGCCAGGGTGGAGGCACTTCATGAGGCACCAGCACAGCAAAAAGCTTTCACTGCCAGTGCCTGGGCTGTACCTGCCCTGTAGATAAAGAAGCCATCAGTGTCYAGGGTTGTCAAGCTGGCACCTTTCAACAATCACTAAATTCACAAAACAATTTGAAAGTGAATTACTTTGAAAGTGATACTGCCAGCTTAAGATCTGATGTTACCAATAAAGGTTTCTCTAAGGGATTTACACTGCCTGCAAACACATTGGGACTGGATGATTAGGTCTGTGAGCCCAAACCAACATCTCTTAGGATATTTAAGAAGTAACTGCTGCAATACAGGCCACTTGCCTGGAAGGCAAAGTCTTTACCCAAGCTGACTTGCCAAGAGTGGGGATTGACAGCTCTGCAATCTCACAGAGAACACACAGCCACTAATGGAGAGGCTGAGCAGAATCAAAGCAGAAGCTATGTGAGCYCCTCTTGGGGATAGGAGTTGCTGTTATGGAGCCAGGTAAATTTACATAACAAGAATCAATCTCCCCAGGTGGAAGAGAGTTGAGAAAGTCAGCCTGCCCTGATACACACAAAGGGGCAGCACAAAGTGTTCTCAGCTGAGCTCCAGAACAGAATTTTCATGTGCTCAGCACTCACATTTGATGCTCAACTCCCAGAAGAGCTCAGGGCCCATTAAGTACCAGGTTTTCAGCCACTCTCCCATGCTGACACTTCACACAGATTTTCAGAGCCCAGCAACTACAACACACCCAGTGTACTGAGCTGTCAGACATCAGACCCTGAATACAAAAGCTCATTCTTTTTGAAAAGCTGTTCCTAAAGATAGCTGCATGAAGAGAAAACTCAGCAGAAGCATGATGCACTCACCTATAGCCAGAATGCCACCCTTCCTTTCATTTGCATCAGAACTAGAGACCAGCTCAAATATGTGATGGTTCAGCTGATCATAAAACCTGGTAGATTCTTCCTGACTCATCTGTAAAAGCAAAAAGTTCAAACCAACTTTCAGCATTCTCTCCCTTCCTCCGGCTCCAAAACCTCCATAAAGACAATGCTTCTTAAACAGAAAGAAATTAAATCAAACACACATTATCAGCTCAAAATAGTTTCTTTTATTTGTGCCTTACATGCAGGAAGTTACTTATTCTGGTACTTGACTTTATGTGACCAACTCACTCTCCTACACACCAGGGAGCAAAGATAAACTCCCTGCCCCATCTCCTCTCTAAGACAGCTTCCACATTCCAAAAACTCCATTGCCAAGGCAGCCAGCCCATATCCCTGATAACAAGGATGAACAATCCCACTTGCAGCTCTCACCTCACGCAGCTCCATGGTGACATAATGCTGCAAGTCCTTGGCAGCTTTGGCCCTCGTCTCCTCGCTGCGACTCTTCAAGCCATTGGCAAATTGTTGGAGAATGGACACTGTGCCCGACATGGTGGCAGCAGGCTGGGGCTCAGGGGCATCAAGTCCTGTAAATTCTTCACAGAGACATTTTTTACTGCTTAGATTGAAATCTTCAAGCTCCTTTCTTAAGGCTGTCCCTCCTGACTGTTCCCAAAATACAGATAATGATGTGTTGGTAGGCCATAAAATGGCAATGACTGTATTCCTTAGGCATTGCAGTCCATGATAAAACTGCAGCACCACATATCTTGGCCCCCAGCCTATTTGCTCTGTAGYTCCTCAAATACTAAAATACACTGCAGTAGGCCAGGTGCCCTATGGTGATCCAATCCTAAATCAAGGGTCGTGCAACAGCTGAAAAACAGCAGGGTCAAACAATTTCCTAYAATAAGTAAGCACAACCATTCCCAGGATTATATCAGCACCATATCTGACTCCTCCCTGAACTTTCATCCAAGTTTCTCCGCAGAAATCCCAGTGTTACACCAACACAAGGGAGACTCGGCACTAGCAAATGTCACATCCTCCAGTACGTATTTAGAGATGGGAAGCCCAGTTATAGCAACAACAATCACTGCAACAGGGCGTTTCCTAGCAGAACACACAAACAAACTTTCTCAGGAGCCTTTCTTTACGTCAAAAAACATTTCAGATGCTTGACGCCTCCCCCCCTCCAATATTCAGATTACGTAAGACCAAACCAAGCACTGACAGCAGAACTTCAGCTGCTTCTCCCCAAATGTTCCACACAGGGTCACAAGCAGGGACCGCAGGTGAGGCGGCTRCTGGCAGAGCCAGGAGAGGCTCCCCGATCAAACAGCAGCCGGGAGGGGCTGACACGRCCCCAGCCCGCTGTCAGTTCCGGCCATTCCCTCAGGGCCACAGCTCCCAGTCCGGGGGGGAGCTCCGCAGGCCGAGGGTGAGYGTGAGGGAGGGGTGAGGCGGGGACAGGCGGGCACGGCCGGCGGGGCCGCAGGCGGCAGCGCTGCGCGGCCGCGCCTCGGGCAGGCCGGCCCGGGCAGGGAGCGGGAGGTGAGGGGAAGAGGTGATGAGGATGATGAGGAGAGGCACGGCCGCGCTCGTTCTCTCTCTCGCACTCACTCACTCACTCACCCGCCGCCGGCTCCCCTGCTCCGGGCCCCGGGCCCCGCGCCCGCCCCGCCGCCGCGCCTGCGGCGCCGGCGAGCTGCTGCTAGCCAATAGGCTGCCGGGAACGCCGTGATAGACATCATACCTGACCAATAGAAACAGAGGAAAGGGGAAGAAGCGCTCAGAACTCCGCCCCTTCCCCAAGGAACAGCGGGGGACAGCCTCCTTCTGACCAATCAGCAAGGAAATCACGGCTGAGTGGCAGTGCATATGACCAATAGAATGGCTGGGTTTGCTGGTGGGCCCGCCTTCCCGATTCCGGCTTCCGCCCTTCCGTGAGGTGCCGGCTGAGGCCGGGCAGTAGCATGGGTGGATGGGGCGGAACAACCGGCCTGGTCTGCTTGGGCTTGTGTGAAGCGTTCGGCGTTGTTCCGTTTGACACCCTGATCTCTGAACTGAGGACACATTGTTATGATGGATGGTGGATAAAGAATTATCTGGATGGCCGCGCGTAAACTGTTGCGGACAGCGGCGCGTTGTCCGCAGGGAGAGCAGGGAGGAGCGGTGTCCCTCAGGGGCGATACTGGGGCTGACAGTATTCACCAGCTTTATCGGCGACATAGACAATGGGATTGAGGCACCCTCAGCAAGTGACACCGAGCTGTGTGGTGTTGTTAATGGTGGAGCGACGAGATGCGGACTAGAGCGTCTCCTCTATGGAGGAAGAGAAGCTTGTGTGGACATCTCAGAGCAGCCTTCCAGTATCTGCAGGGGCCTACAAGGAGGGTCTCTTCACCAGGAACAAGGGGGAATAGGTTCAGACTAAAAGAGAGGAAATTTAGTTCAGATGTTAGGAAGATGTTCTTCAATGTAAGGCTGGGGAGGTGCTGGCATAGGYTGTCCAGAGGAGCTGTGGCTGCCCCATGCGTGGAGTGTCCAAGGCCAGGTTGGACAGGGCTTGGAGCACCCTAGAGCAGTGGAAGGTGTTGCTGCCCATGGCAGGGGGTGAAAGGAGATGAGCTTTAAGGTCCTTCCCCGCCCGAGCCATGCTGCGCGTATAAACCCCGTGTGTGCCGTGCGCATGCGCAGAGGGAGCGGGGTGCTGCTGTGCCGTGCCCGGTGTGCACCGCTGAAATGTGTCCGGCTGCCCGTGACAGCCGCAAAGGCGGCTGTGTCTGCGCYGTGCTTCGGGCGCTCCGTGCCTGCTGTGACATGAATCGTGTCGCTGGCGCGTACTGCGGGGTGACCCCCTCGCCGCCGCGCGTGACGCCGTGGGCCGCCTGATTTCCCTTTGAATTTGTACACCGCGAGGTGCCGGCGGGTGCGGAACCCCTGGCGCGGGGCCGCGGGGGTGGCAAGGCCGGGCGGGCCGGCGGAAGGGCGGGTAATGGCGGCGCTCTCGCGTCCCCCTCAGGCCGCGGCCGCGGCGCCCCTCGCTCCCCCCGGGCCCCGCCGCCCCGCTAACGCGCGGCCCTTCCCGTTCTAGGTGCTGCTGCTGCTGGACGAGCATGGGGCCGGCAGAGGTGGTGCAGAAGATCAGTATCAGCGCCGAGAGCCCCCGCGGCAGCGACAGGAACGGCAGCGGCTCGGCGCTGGCGGGCGCTGACGGGGCCGCCCCGGGCGGCTGGAGGCACAAATGTGCGGCCTACGTGCTGGCTCTCCGGCCCTGGAGCTTCAGCGCCTCGCTGACCCCCGTGGCGCTGGGCAGCGCGCTGGCGTACCGGGCTGAGGGGACGCTGGACCCGGGGCTGCTGCTGGGSAGCGCCGTGACCGTGCTGGCCGTGCACGGCGCCGGCAACCTGGTGAACACCTACTATGACTTCTCCAAAGGCATCGATCACAAGAAGAGCGATGACAGGACGTTGGTGGACCAGATTTTGGAGCCGCAGGATGTGGTGCGGTTCGGAGTGTTCCTCTACACCGTGGGCTGTCTCTGCGCCGCTGGGCTCTACGCGGTCTCCACGCTCAAGCTGGAGCACCTGGCCCTGATTTACTTYGGAGGACTTTCCAGCTCCTTCCTTTATACCGGAGGTAAATGCTGCATCCCGTTTGTTGTGAATTTGAATGGAGAAGTGATAGAATCAGCTGAATTGTCAGAAGGTTCCTAGAAGACACACGTGGTCTATCTAGTGTGCTGCCAAAAAAAATTTGTGGTATTTCCTGAAGTACTGGTACAAAAACTTGTGTTCTTTGCAATTTAATGTTGTGGGAAGAGTCACACAAAGCTCTTCAGTTGGATGGTGGTGTTGAGGCATTATTATTTACATATCTGGCTGTGGATGTTTATCAGAACTATTGCTGAATTTTTTTGTGATGTTTYCTCATATCCTTTAGCATTGCAGCYAATGGCATYTTTTCTTTCCTTTGGTGGGAACATYGCTTTGGAATATTTTGTTGTTGTTCTTTAGATGGAGCTTCACTGTGAATGCTGAGCAGTTTGTRATTCTCCTTAATAAGACAAGGATATTTTAGTGTCTTCATGTGTTGGATAGATACAAACATTACTAGGAGAAGAAAAAACAACTTAGTTTCAAACTGTCAGACTTTCAGTTATGTGAGTCTTGTCAGTTTTGCATTTGTCCTGAGCATTTTCTGTATTCCTTCAGCATCAAGTTCTAGATGCATGATCACACTGAGAAGTCCCTTATTTCTGTAGATTTGGCAGAGATTTGATAGATGCAGAGACAAGCACTTCTAGATGGTTTTAACCTGGCCCTTAGCTTTTGTTACATTKTTTGTCTGAAGAAATCCTTACCTTAAAAAAGAAAAAAGGGGATAACACATTTCTTGCCCACATCTGCAGGTGCTTTTTGGTTATTTTGGGAAAGGGCTGAACTGTTACATCCACTGAATTGTTTAATGATTATTTATTAAACCTTTGAATTGTTTAATGATTTTATTTTTGGTCTCGCCGCAGGGATCGGATTCAAGTACGTCGCTCTTGGCGACGTGGTGATCCTGATCACCTTTGGGCCCCTGGCTGTGATGTTTGCCCACGCAGTGCAGGTGGGGTACCTGTCTGTGTCCCCCCTGCTGTACGCTGTGCCCCTGGCCCTCAGCACCGAGGCCATCCTGCACAGCAACAACACGAGGGACATGGAGTCGGACCGGCAGGCGGGCATCGTCACCCTGGCCATCCTCATCGGCCCCACCTTCTCCTACATCCTCTACACCGTGCTGCTYTTCCTGCCCTACCTGATCTTCTGTGTGCTGGCCACACGCTACACCATCAGCATGGCMCTGCCCCTGCTCACCATCCCCATGGCCTTCTCCCTGGAGAGACAGTTCAGGAGCCAGAGCTTCTGCAAGATCCCTCAGCGGACAGCCAAACTCAACCTGCTGCTGGGGCTCTTCTATGTCTTTGGCATCACCCTGGCACCAGCTGGTGCTCTGCCCAAACTGTGAGGAGAGCTGGAGGCTTCACAATTCACTCCTCATGCCAATTAGCAGTGGATGGTTATGAGTAAATGACCCATTTGTGGACTGTGAGAAGAATGGAAAGGCCACCTTGCACTGCTGATAGGGAATGTTGTGATTTCTGGTCTTGGGTAGCTTTTACAGCAGACTTCAGCAAAGAGATTTGTCAGTTCTTCAGAAGGGGGAGAACTGTGTGGCTCTGCTCTGAGGAACAAGGTGACATAAGGTCAAGGAAATGTTTAAAGGCCATCATCCTTTTGCCACCTRGTTTTTTCACTCTCAGTTCAATGAAATAGAGCCTCAAGTCACACTCCCTGTTCTCTTCACAAGCACAATGATTGCTCTTATCACTTCTTCTCTTACAGTGGTGATAGAGTCCAGTGGCTCCCATTTGGGAATCAGAAAACACTGCCAAAATGTTYAGCATCACAACCTAGGTGCCATTAGTTCACTCTCTTGTATTTCATCCTCACCTGTTGTATGGTTTCATTTTTGTCTTGCTTTTCCTAGCCAAATTTTGAGCTTTTCTTTCCAAGCTCCCTGAAGGGCACTAGATCCTGATTCATGCACTATTGCTTGTCCCATCTAGTCCAGAAATTTCCAAGTTACAAATCTCTGGGTTGTGGTGCTGAAATGGAGCACAAGTAACCCACTGCACAAACTTCAGGCCAAAAGCAGTAAATCTGTATTCTGCTACAAAAGCTGAAGCTGTAAATGCAAWCCATGCAACTGGAAAGCYCTCAATGRGTAGAAAAAACAAATGGTTMCCATTTTTGTATTTGCTTAGAATTTACTCTCTGAAATGACAATTTCTGAGTTAAGGGGGAGCTGACAGAGTGCCAGATTTCTCTGARTAGCTATGGAKTAATGGATACAGGGSTGGAAAACAAATYCCTGATTTAAAAAGGCATTTTTAAATTAGTTTTCCTCTGTTTATTTAGAGTACTATTCACAATATTACAGTGAAATGTCTTATTATAAGAAGCCCAGTTCAGCAAAGAATAAATATATAATATTAGAAAAAAACCAAATCTGGATTATTGCATTGGCTCTGCATAAACATTAGGACTGCAAACAGGAAGAAACCAGTTTTGTTAACAAGATTTTTCCTAATGGAGTCCAGAGTTTGTGTCACTGAAYCACAATGAAATGATCTCTGAAGGGAAGTTCCCCACTCTGTACCTCACAGTGTTGCTTTGTTTCCTCCTGCAGMTCTTGCCACTTGCAGTTTGATTGTTCCAGCAGTTCTGGAGCTGTGTGGAAAACATGCCAAACATAAAGGGGAAAATCTGTGCCTTCCAGTGCAAAGGTGCATTTGATCCATGACATTTGACTCAGTGGCAACTCAATTCTGTGTTATTTAGCACCTGTACACAGGTTTTCATGGAAAGCYTGTTTTGCAGGAGCTGTGGGAAGCTCAGAGGAATTGACACAAGTGTTGAACCAGGTCACAGCCTTGCTTTTGAACAAGTGTGTGTGTGTGTGAACCACTGTATGAAGGCCTTTTACACCTGAGCAATAAACCAGCAATAATCTAACCAATAAATGGTGTTACCCTGCATCTTTCAAAGGGAAATGGTGCCCTTGTGGTGTAAATCTGAAAGAGCCAAGTGTCCCATCAGCAGGAAAGCTGAGGTGGTGCCAGATCACAGGTACAGCTGTTTAAAAACTGGTTTTATGGCTTCATGTTACCCAGCAGTTCTATCTGAGCTGAAGTTRAGGAAGGAATCTTTGCAGGCCTATTGAATGAGCCACAGTTCCATCTTTCATTTATTAAAATGGCCAAGTGATCTCTCTAATCTGGGTAGGCACAAGGAAAGATGGACTTCAGCAACTGCTTTCTACAGCAAAACACTTGTTAGGATTAAAAACACAAGGAGAAAATGCAGAAGTTCAGCTCAGATGGATGGAAGGAGCTACCCAGAAGGTTTTGGAAACTTTTCAATGCAGGTACACACAACAGAGTTTCTCCTGTTGCTTCTTTGTGGACAGAATGCAGGAGAGCCTGGCTCCAATACCCATTTCACATTTCTGCAAACCAAAAGCTTTTGTAGGGATAAGTAAGGGCTGAGCTGACCAATCTGTTAACCTTGCAATAGGGGATATGCAGTTTTATTGGGTTAATCCTGYCCTTTGTAGCAGCTGTGTGCTTCATTTTGAACAGCTTTCAGTTTCAAASAATGGTTAGTTGTCTTTTCTCTGCTTCTTTTACAAAAACTACAGTACTCCWGCTAAATTCCTCAAATTAACTTGCCTTGTATCTTTGATAATTGTAATATTGGGTAGATCATTGGTGTCCTGGAGTGTGTAACTCTTACTGTATCTGGAGTAGCCTTTCCTTCWTAGGGCTGGAAGGGACAAGTGCTTTTTGTTACTAAGGTGAAACAGCTCATTAACACAAAAATACGTGTGTGGAACACTTTCTGAGGTGGGGGGGATTCAAACTATTTTGGTAATTCCTTATATCAGATGCTGCTTGCCTCCAATTCCCTCTCTTTGCAAAACAGATCATTCCAGSTTCTTARGGATGTCAGTAATAATAAGTAACACATTCTTCACTGTGGTTTTGAGGAAGTCATTTAACTTATCAGTGTCTCAGAAAACATTTAATTCTTGCCTCCCTCACAGAGATGCTGACATCATTGTCATAGAGAGCTTTGAAAGTAAAAAGTGCTTTATCTCTGTGTGCTTTCCAAAAAGCTTGTTAGGACTAGAAAACRTTTTAGATATAAACTAACTCAAAGGGTGACTTAAACCAGTGTAATTAGGCCAAAATAATCTTCACATATAATCAGTGAGCAGTAAGAGAGCTTCATTTATTGGTTTGCTTTGTGATTAGGATGCTGGCTCTCTTCCCTTACCCCACTTTCCCCTGAACATAAACTTCAGAAACTTCTTTCAGGTCCCTCTTTATGAGCTGTATGCAGTGTGATGAGTGTGCACTGATAGATGAACAGATCTGTGAATGTGTCCTAAAGCACCTCCTGGCCTTTCTTCTTACCCAATAAACTCTGAATGTTACTCAGTTCATGATGCTCTGCTTGATTCTTTTCTATTACTCAAGTTGTGTTTTTGCACATGGATTAAAACATGGCCACAAAAGAAAGAGATCTGCCATGTTTGTAGTGTAAATACCTGAAAAATCATACATGTTTTGGGTGTAAAAGTCCTTTTATGAATCCAATAGCCCTGTCCTTCCCAATCAAACAGTAGCAGTGATCATTTCCTATGAGTGGCAGACTTAGAATAGTTCTGGTGTGTTAATCAACGTGCAGAATTTTCCTTGGTGCAGTTTTCTGTGCCATGCACTGTTCAGTGTTTGTAAGGAGGTTTCATCTGAACTTCAATACCTTTCATAAAAGGTGAACTTTCTCATCCTCACAGGATGTTCTGGCAGTGCTCCACAGAGCTGTGACAGCMCAATGCCACCCCCCTGCGTGTCACAAATGAGCCTAAAGCATGGTTTGAAATGTTCCTGCCCTGGCCAGGGGCACAGAGTGCTCCACAAACACGTTTGGAGATGGTTACAAAGGATAAATGACCTGGAGAATGGGCTGAGCATTCCCAAAAAAGCTTCAATTCGCAGTGCCTGCAGATGGCAGCGTTGCTCTGCCACTGCTGCTGCAGCGCCTTCTCTCTCAGCTGCGTTTGCAGAGGAGTTTGTAGTGTTTGGYTCTMTCTCATCGGGTCYCCTCTGCTGTAAGGGAATTTGAGAGATGAGTGGCTCAGATGAATTTCTGTTGTGACTGCACAAATGCTGCTGGCATAGGCAGGTGCTGGCATTTGAAGAAAGCCAAATCAGCTCTTATTTTTTATTCTTAATTTTTGTCTTATGTCTTATTTTATTCTTCATTTTAAAGGCTTTGCTGATGGAATAATGAGCTCTGGTCAGAATCTGAGGGCTGAGCTCTCAAAGGAGTGTGAGCAAGCCATGTGTGAGGGGCAGTGCATTTGTGGGGGGAAAAATGCAGTGTCTGCACACTCTGGGAGATGTTCCTCTGTTCAGTCAAYTGCTTTTAGCACATCCTGAATCCCAAGTGAGAAATCTTAATGCTTTTACAGTGTTTTTAAGAGCTTTTTCCCCATTACTTGGGTGAGTAGAGTGAATCACTGCTGCTTGCTCAAGGTGATGCTCCTTTGAGTATCCTTTGAGGAGGAGAGCACTTGACAGTCCTTTTCAATTTGAAATGTTAACAACCTGGCCTTTCCCCTCACACCTTGCTCTGTCTGGTCATGGGTGGATTATTTTTATTTGAATCATTTCAGTCACTTTATACTTTTGAGTCTGAGCCTGCTTAATTATGTTTAAGGAATGAAATGCTGCTCTGGCTTCTTAAGGCTATTTTTCATTTTAAGGTGGAGTTAAATATCCAGCCAAGATAAAATCAATGGCTCTCAGCATTGCCTAAAAATGAGGAAATTWCAATAAAGCTCAGCAGGGCTGGATTATTGCAGCTGTATGTCTGAAGGAAACAAGCCCAGTGCTGGATCATGCCCATGTTTTATTGTCTAAAGCAAGATATTTATGCTTTCCTGAACTCAGAGTAAGACCCAAAAGGAACAAATTTGTCCAGGGAATTTTTACACTCTCTTCTGTTGAGAACTCTCAATGCTGTCAGTGTTCATTCTTGCTACATCTTTAGGAAACCCATGTTCTAACCCAGGTGTTTCACGAGGATTTGTGTTAATGACAAAAACTTTTAGGATGGGCAGGACAAGGYAGGACTGAAGTGAGCTGGAAGAGCTGAATGTGAGGAACCAAGGCTGGGCATGGCTGAGGGGATCTGCCAGAGCTCTTTACAGCCCTCAGCTTTGTCCTTTGTCTGTGGTGCCTTGTTCCCTTCACCAACTGGGATTTTGTGCTGGGGMCATAAAAATCTGTTCAAGGCTGAAYTCTGCCATAAAACCTGTTCCACATGAGTGGATGTGTTTGCCAGGCTGCATGGGGAATTARGCTCAGCCCTTGCTGAAGGAGAAAGTCTTGGTTTCTGACAGTTTTTTGCTTTTTTTTAGTTCTAGAATGGCCTTAAAAAGTTCCCATAATTTCCTTTTACAAGCTGTTAGCATATTTAGAAGAAAGTGCATGCCTTTATGGTCAGCAGTGAGAAAAAAAGGACAACAAAATGTCATCCCTGAGACAGCACTGGTGTGTGAGAGGGCTCAGGTGAGATCCTTGGCTGCTCAAGAGGTCCAGTTAAGACCTTACAAAATCATCTGGGTACAGTCTTACCCACATTAACAAATTAATGGGTTTGATTTATCTCCAGAAGCTACAAGGGTTGAATTTTCTTTCTGCAATGTTGCATGTGCTGACACAGCCACTTTGGGTACCTTGAAGGTGACACCATTCTGTCTGGTTGTCAGTGATCTTTATTCCTCTCTTGGCACCAGTTTTTGTCTTGATTTAATAAAATATGAATATGGATCTAATATCAATATCTAACTGTGATGGACAAAAACCCTCTAACAGTTAAAGTTAGAAAATGTCTGTTTTTAGCTCCCTCGTCCGAACTGCAAAGATCTCAGGTGATTACAAAGCCTTTTATTTACCAAAGTGTTGAATACACAAAACACAAATGCATATTTGTCACCTCCTCTTCTCCACTTCGTATGGTAATTAACAAAAAGGTCATTAAGCAGGTGTAGTTTGTTCCCTGAAATGAGTCAGGGGTCTTTTTATGAGGAGTGATCACCTAAAGGAGGAAGTAAAATGAGTCTTCCTCGTCTAAACTTTCAACCCTTTCAAAGCAGCTGTGATTGATGAATCCTTGAAAACCTCCTGGGTTCCTGTTTGCCAGGGCTCATTCAATGCTTTCTGCAAACAGGAGGTTTGCAATTGTCCTGTGTTCCTGGGATTTCATGGATCACTTTCCCTGTTTTTCACTGAAAACAGCTCCATGAACACGGAGCTGCCAAGCAATGAGTGAGATCTGGGATAGTTTATCTCAGATCTGGCTTCTTCTCACCATCCTCTAATTTTAACTGATTTCAGCAAAGCTCATCCATTCATTTCAGCCAGATCAGCAAATCTATTGTCAACTACAATTTGAACTTCTTTAAGGATCTTTACTCCTTTAAAATGAGTGTCTCAGTCTGTGGTTCATTCAGAGAGGAGCAGTTCCTTGAGCATGCTTTCYTTTCCAGAGACACATTCCTGCTCCTTGACCATTGGCAGAGTCTTTGCATGAAACATGCAGTGGTTGTTGATAGCACTGAGGACTAAGAACCAGGTATGACCTGGGGTATGACCTTCATGAATTTCACACACCATTGCTGATTTTTGTTTTGTTTAGGGTTTTTTTTTGGGTTGTTGTTGTTGTTCAGGACTAGATTTAAGCCCACTGGCAGTCCCTTTAAACTCCCCACAGAGATGGGAACAGCGTGTTTAACCTCCTCTGTGTTTTGTTCTGCACTTGTGAAGATGATTTACAAGAAGTTGCTTCCACTGTATTTATGAGTGTGTGCAGGTCTTCATCCTTTGTGCTGCAGCCAAACCTTTCACAGTCATTGAGAGATTATTTTGTGATGCAATTTGGGTTCTCTGTAAAGAAGAGAACACCTCCCCTTCCTCCATGCTTTTCTTTTCTGCCATAACCTCGACAAAAAGCTGTCAACACAGAGCAATACAACCCAGCCATGGTCTGGGCTGCAGAAGTTTGTATCCAGCCCTGCTTAGACAAGAGCAGGCTCTTCCATAGGAGCTAGCCTTTGGAAAATGGATTTTATTATCATTTGTGTGTGTTGTGAGCTGTTCCACAATATCTGGGAGAAAGGTGTATCCCTTTATCTGCATCCCACTCTTGTTCCAGTGGGAACACAAGACAGAGCAAAATCTTTATTATTTTTTTTCCCTGTGATGATTTACAAGTTGTTGCCTTGCAGGCAATGCCAGAGCCTGTGCTGGATCATGTCATAAAAGACTAATTGGGCACCTTCYACCCCAGCCCAGTAAACTGAGATCATGACCTTGCAGGGATTAGGAATCCAATTATCTGGAGAAACAGTTCCAGCCTGGAATACCCTCCTAACCTCCCATTGCTTAGTATTCCAAATCTGTACTTGAGATTTCAAAAGTCACCTCATAAAAAAGGTTGGAATTACCTTTAAACAGCTTCCATAMAGGTTGTTATTATTATCTAGTGATAATTCCATCCCTGAGCCTGTTTTGAGTACTTGCTGGATCCAGATGAGCCAAAGRGAACTGATGATTTTAAAGGATCACACTTATTTACAGGCTCTCTGGGGTGATGCAGAGAGCTTGTGGGACTAACTGCATTTCAGATGCCCGAATTTGCTTCTTCCATGAATTGTTTTCTTTAAGCTTTTAAAGCAAAACAGAAGTGTGGGGTTTTTTTGTTTGCAAGACAGAAAATATTAACACAAAAAGAGTGTCCAACCAGTTGTTCCTTAATCTGGTTCTCTGTAGGATACTGGTACACAGTGGGAAGTTTACCACCAAAGGAGTTAGGAACATACACAGTTTGTTTCTGTCTGGGGTTTGAGTCCAGATGTTGCCATGACTGCTGTTTTTTATTAGTTTAATAGATGTTGAAGTCTGCAAATATATGCTGGGACCCAGGTGGGACAGCTGAGATGTGACAAAGTTCTTGGATGATTGATAATGAGCAGGCAAAATCAATTGTGGTAATTTCTGGCTTGTCACTGGGATGGAGAATTAATGAGCAAGTCCCTCTAACTTAATGGTGTTTGCACATTATCCAGACTGTGATGAAATGGTCTTCAGGCACTGCTTGGCATCACAACCATGGGATTATTGTAGATCCAGAGGCAGAAATCCACARGCACAAAAACTCCTTGCACAAACAGGCACCAAGCAAAGACACAGACCAGGGTGAACCAGTGGCTCCCCTGCACTGACCTGCCAAAAAAACAAGCCAGCAGATGAGCAATGGAGCTCTGGAGCAATTTGTGATGCTTTCAGTAACTCCTCTGCAGAGCTGAGCACTCATGGGTGAGTGGGTGTACTGGCTTGAAAGCAAAACCAGTGAGAGACTAAGTCAGAAATACAATTTAATAGGAAACTATAAAATAAATATAATAGTTAAAGGAACAAACAAAAAGACCCTTGGCAGAGTCAGAATACAACCTGACACCCTGTTCGTTAGGGTGGTGGTAGCAGTCCGAATGAAGCAGTCTTGTTGAAGCAGTGATCCTGTAGAAAGATCTGGCAGCTCCTGTCCTCTGGGAATCCAGTCGGTGCCTGTGCTGTCCCAAGCTCCAGATTATATCCAGGTGGGAATGCTTGGCTCCTCCCCCCTGGGCAGAGCATCTCCCAATGGGCTGATGTCATTCCATGAGTCACACAGGGGGTCCTGGATTGCCCAGTGAGCAGAGAGAGCTCCCGAGGGGAGTGACCTGTGAGTCACTGACCAGGGCATGGATGGGCCATGGACAGAGATAAGGGAGTTACCTGTGAGTCACTGACCAGAGCATTGATGGGCCATGGACAGAGATAAGGGAGTTACCTGTGAGTCACTGACCAGGGCATTGATGGGCCATGGACAGAGATAAGGGAGTTACCTGTGAGTCACTGACCAGGGCATTGATGGGCCATGGACAGCAGATAGTCCKGAGGGAGGGGGCAGGGAAAACACTGCCCCAYCTGKYTCCAACAGCCCATGAAGATGGAAATRGAATACAGACTTTGGGCACATCTTACAYTGCACCCTAGGACAGTGGGGAATGCTGGTCTGGACCATGACTGGCAGAAAARCAGCTCCATCTCCTCAGGTGCCTCCTGCCTGCCAGGAGTTCATCCAGCTGAGACAGCAGCAGTGTAATTGATGTTGTACTGCTGGATAAATGATCCATAAACCTCGTGTGCTCCTGCATCCCTCTGGCTTTTCTTGTCAGCCTCCCTGTCCTTGCTGGTGTTCTTCACATGCCCTCCCATTCTCCAATCTCCAATCTGAGTGCTTCAAATCCCAGAAGCTCCCAGGGCTGTCAAAAATGGAATAAAAAGGAGATGCTGTATGGAGAGTGACACTGGATTTGTTTAGTGTTCTGTCTCTCAAGATCTGGTGCAGGTTGAAGCAGATATTAAAATTCCTCAGCAAAAGTAATCTMTGCTTTAAAAGTCTGAACTGGCTGAGGGTTGATCAGATGTAACAATGGGAATGAGGGGAAGGTTTATTAGCAATATCCCAGGAACTCAGAGTGGCTGAAKAACTCATAAATCTTTCATGAATTTGACAAAAGTGAGGGATGAAATCCTAAACACTGTAGATAGATAGACAGAGAGATATATTTCTTCTGCTTGCTAATATCTTGGTAAATTATTATCTCTTGAAATTARGAAACTGTCTGGTTTGGGTTTATATTCTTTTCCTGCAGTCTGAGAATCTGTTGAACACTTTGTCTCAGGTACTGTGATCTCCCTCAATAGGAGGAGTGGGGAGGGAGAATTTTAAATTTTAAATACTAAACAACAGATTTGGCTGTGAAATTGTTATTCTGAAGTGCGATAAAGCAGGTAAGCAGGATTGCACTCCAATTTACTGTGGAATCCCTGGGATTTCAGCTTGCAGTAAATAATGTGCTTTGTACCCCTGATTCCCTGCTGATGTCCCACTAAAATGTCTCCAGGAAGCCAAAATTGCCTCCCCAAAAGGGAGAAACTGAGGGAAGGCAGAAGTGGCTGTGTTTCATCCCCTCCTGGGAACCTGATCCCCCTTGATCTTCAGAGCTTTGCTGTGATTGCAGAAGTGTGGCAGCTTTAAAGCCAGCTTCTCAGTAGGCTGTGAGGGCAAGTGATCAAAAATCAGCATGAAATGCAGTGCACCCAAAACAGCTTTAGAACTTCCACCAAATCCTGGTCACACTGGAGCTGCCCTGTCCTCATGGTGCTGWGCTTTTCACATCATGTTCTATGAAGGGAGCCAGATCTGCAGGGGGAAGAAAACCTGCTGTATTCTTCTCTGGCATCTTTTTAATGGCTTCTGATGCCCAATTTTACCAAGTTCTGATTTGTGATTCAGATTTCTTTCTGATTTGCAAGGTTTGTGGTGGCAGCAGAGGCAGCCCAGGTRCTCAGGTGGGCACTTTCAGGTGATGAGAAATCAGTTTCCCTCAGGCTGCTCTGTCCTTGTGGCTCAACCAAATCCACAAGATCCTTTCTGCAGCCCCAGGAGAGCAGCCCATTCTGTGTGTGACTGCTGRAAGGGCACTGCTCCAAAAGGATTCACCCCTGCCAGATGTTTCAGGAAGACACATCTGGRGTGGGAGGTGGGTCTCGTTGCAGACAGCTGCCAGGACCTGTCCAGGATGGATATGGAGGCAGTGCTCTCTGAAGCTGCTGGGCCATRTTTCCCTGTTTTCCTGCCTCCCCTGCCTGTGCCACACAGCAGCTCTGTAAAGAAATTCCACCAGGCAGAAAAGCTTTTTATCCTGGTGCTGCTCAATCCCAGATCCCTCGTGTCCAGCACAAATCTCCCTGCACGTTGTGAAGATTGCCTGGAGATAAAGCTTCAGTCACATCACCAGATGGAGCTCACAACATCAGAAATACTCGACTTGGAAGAGCCAAATGCTGTTATTGACTGAAGTGTCTGGTTTAGAAGGRGCYGGTGTGAGAGAGYGGCAAATTAATGTGGATGTGAAGTGAATGGAGTGGAGCACGCAGGGGACTGAGGAATGGGGGATGAGGRAGAACAGAGCTGAGAGCTGTTACAATTCAGTGAGATACTCTGAGGATCTGCTGTACCCCATATTTCTGGGCAGTTTGGGTGATGGGGTATCTCTTCTGAGATAACCTTGGATTGTGGTGAGCGGCTGTTTTCTCACTGCCCGCACTTGGAAGAAGGGATCAGAGTCTTTGGGTTGCAGTTTGAAGAGGTTTATTTTAAAATCTTTATCTCTAATTTCTGTGAAACCAGCGTGATGTTCAGAAGCAGCTGGAAAAGTGAATTCTCTCCGCCCCGGAACAGCACTTAGGTTTTTATAATCTAAATTACATTAACATTGTTTTCTTCTAAAATCCAATAACTAAAATCCAAGTCACACAGTGAAATCACACCTTTACCCAATCCTAAAAACCCAACACCCTTTGTAAAAGGAAAAGGAAGAGAAGAACAGGAAAATGTGGCTTTATCACATTGACCTGCCTCTATATTTGCCCAATTATAAGAATACAGAGAAATCTAAAACTAACATCTATACACCCAGTGATATAATAAAAACCACACCAATCAAACCCTCGTGTCATCTAAATCTTCAGACAGCTTCGGAAGCCTTCTCCAAGGTGTCAGATCAAAGCCAATGCTGTCTTTCAAGCAGGCTGTGTGAGTTAAACCCCCCTGTCCTGGCTGCTGCCCATCCAGGAGACCCAGAGGGACACTCTGCTCTCCCACATCTGGGCAGCTGTGCTAAGAGCACGTTGTGGGACTGTCAGTGGTGAGGAGCTGCTACAGGACAATGACATTTTATCACAGGTGTGTGTGAGCACATTGTCTCTCCAAGCCTATCACAGAATAAACAGACAAATCTGTTTGCACTTTATTTTGGCCTTTCTTGCACTCCAGGCAAGCTGCCTCACTGACATCACATTCTTTATGAGGGAGGTGTTCAGATTGATTCCCCTCTGTCCACTTTCTGTGACATTCATAACATCCAATCACACTGGGCAGGAGGAGAAGAGGTGTTAATGTTCCATTCCTGTCAGCATCAACATGAGRAACCCTCAGAGCCCTCGTCATTTGTCAAGTCATGGAGCAAAAATAATTCCAAATGACAATTGTAACCAAGCAACCTRGCGTGACTAGTGAGCAGGGATGGARATGAAATTAGTGCAGCATTTTAGTAACTGATTACAAGTAACAAATCTGTTAGGTAGGAAAAAAAAATCCCCCTCTTTCCAGAGTTATTTTGCAAAAGAAGGAAGAGAAACTTGCTGGAAGTGGCAGGGATCATCAGGGGCCTCATTTTCTGTGGTTGCATTGCATGGGCTGCCCTCTGCCACTATAAATATGCATAAAAACACATTCAAACAAAGAAAAACGGACAACAGCCAGGTTAAAACATTGCACAAATATTTTAACATGTCTAGAGTCTCAGTATTACRTGTTAGGGTTTGGTATAAGGCACTTGCATCATTATAAATGTTTAGCAAAATCTCCCACTCACTTATTAATGGATAAGATCTTTCATGCTTGGTAATCACATTATGAATGCCAATATAAAAGAATTAATTTATTTTAAAATTAATTTATTTATTTTAAAAATTAGTTAATTTAATTTAAAAATAATTCCAATATAAATGGTGATGAAATGTTGGTGTGAGCAGCACCAGGACAATTTGTCCCCAAGCTCAGCACCCTGATGGGCTCTGCACAAAACCCAGCCCATGCCTGGGGATGTGTGACTGCAGCTGGCTTCACATTTAAATAATAAATAATAAATAATAAATGCCTTTCCTAGGTATAAATCAAGATGGAAACCTCGTGGACCAAAATAATTTTTGTCATGCTTGAAGTGACTCAAGCAGAGTCATGTGAAGGATGAATTGGTTTTTTTCTGCTGCCTCTCAGCATTCCAGGGCTTTTAAAGCCAACATGGGAGAGAGGGGATCTCTTGCTTCCCTTATATCTCTTTGAAGTTGGCTTTTTTCTTCAGCCTTGGGCATTAACAACCTCCTCCAGAGGCAGCCAGTGACAGCAGCACTGTGTAGTGGCTGTAGCATCATTCTTTAGTTCCTTCAGCAGAACATAATCACCAGCTCTGTTACCATATCAGTGACACATCAGTTACTAATTATGATGATTAATGGGTTTAATTCACGGAGAAAGAATCATGTGCAATAATTCCATTGTCAGAGCTGAAAATCTGGAGTTGCAGCTTCAGATGCTGTCAGTGCTATTGTTACAAAYCCTTTTTGTGCTGGGCAAAAGTCATTCAGAGATGTTGTTTCCCATCTGTTTTAGAACACAAGCTGCCTYGGGAATTTCCCTTTCCACTGATAARCCATGGAAAMAGCTTKCAGGAAAATCCTGCCTTAWTTTYTCTTTACTGTKCTTTAAGTTTTCTGTAATGATACTTTTATAAACAGTAAGAAATATTTATTATTTGTTGTGTGGGATGCTTGTGACATTCCTGTCTCTGTCATCAGTGACATCTCACCRCCTCAGTTTGTGATTTCCCTGCACCACCTGAGTTTCTGAGCTCAGCAAGATCAGTTCTTTGCTCAGTAAGCAAGGCAGAAGAGGTCAGAGGCAATGCATCATTGTCTGTGATTCAGGAATCTTTCTGCCTTTGCTGATTTAATTATGTCTTCTTGTGAGCAGGAAACATTCACCAAAGGTAAAAGAATAAAAAAATTTCTACATTTCCTTTCCCACCTGTCATTCTGAGAGCCAGGGGCCCTGTGCTCACAGCAGCTATAAATAATCTGTGCYTAAACCCCAGGGAATATTTTCATCCAGTGAGTCACACAGTCAGCACAGCTTTAAATCTGTGCATCTCTGCTTCTCCAGGATCCCATTTTGTGATCTGTGCTCGTGTCAGGGGTCTGGCAGACAAACAGCTCATTAACGATGCTGAAGCACCAACAAATTAATTGCTCTGTGATKGAGGGGAAATTAAGGCAGGGAAATGTTATCCAAGGCTTTCCAACTGATTGTTGACAGAAATAGCAGCACTTAGGCACTGAATGGCTGAAACCTTGTGTGATTTGTGCTGCCCATGACACAGGTGTTTGACCTTTCYTCCAAAATCTCCTCACAAACTGCTGTCCAGAGCAGTTGCCCTTTCATATTGATGCACATGAAGGTCACAGGTGATCCTTGATAGGAAGATGGTATTTTCCAGGTACACTTGAGAGAGGAAAACACAGTTATTTCAAATATTTAGCAAGGAGTTGTCAGAAACCTCTGAGTTTTCCTGACAAGCCCAAGTCTCACTGAAGCCTACACTCAGATTTTTTTTTTTTCTGGCTTCAACAAGAGTTGTATGAAGTTGTTGTGCTGCCAGCTGTGGTGTGGTGAGGTGCTTCATGCATTTAAATAAGTTACATTTCTCCCTGCTTCCTGCCTGTTGATGGAGCAGTTCAGAGGCTTGTTGAAGTGAAGGCTGTGCATCAGGTGCCTGGAAGACACCTCTATATTTTTTTTCCTCTGTTTTTTTGAGGTGTTGATACAGAAGAAACACAGAACTGCAGGGCCCTGGTTTAATTTGAGATCTTTAACAGTGTTGGAATATTCAAGGGGGTGTTTAATGGCAGAAAAGAGGATGATGTTGAACTCTGTATCATGACCTACCAACTCAACTCTTATCCAAATATCCATGAAATCTGTCTCCCATCAAATGAAGCAGAATAATCATCCTTTCCCCCGTGCTCCACTGAAAGAGTTAATAGATAATGCTGCTGTTTATAGCCCTGCCAGGATGTTTTTAATTACCTGCATTGTTTTATTACATAATGSTGATATTTGCTCTGTTAGGCTATTGGCACCTCTGCAGGAAGCAAACAAACCTAGTGGCATCCATCAGGCTGAGTAATTACAKAGAGTTTGTTGATTTTTCCCAGGTTTCCTGATCAATACTGGCACTGTCTCTGCAGGCTGGGCTCCAAGCCTGGCTGCTCATGCAGCCAGCTCATCCTGCTGCCTGAGCACTCAGCTGTTTGGGAGGTGATGAGGGTTTGATCATCCTGAAAAAAACAGGAGTGGGAGAGATAAATGTCTGGGATCATCCCCAAGAGCCTGGGCACAGGCAGTGAATACCCAGACTGTGCCCTGCTCTCTTCCTGTACATTGGGGGTTGAGTCCTTTCCTTTCCTTTCCTTTCCTTTCCTTTCCTTTCCTTTCCTTTCCTTTCCTTTCCTTTCCTTTCCTTTCCTTTCCTTTCCTTTCCTTTCCTTNCCTTTCCTTTCCTTTCCTTTCCTTTCCTTTCCTTTCCTTTCCTTTCCTTTCCTTTCCTTTCCTTTCCTTTCCTTTCCTTTCCTTTCCTTTTTTCCCCACTGTGTTGCAAAGCAGCACTGATGAAATGAAGGCACAGGTACATGAATTATAATGGCTTTTTGCTGAGATGAAATGTTACCTTGTTAGATTAACTGAGCAAGTTCTCCTACTGCCTAAGATGCACGTTTAGAATCAATTTTAGAGTGTGAAAACATTTCAAAGGAATGCTGATTTCAAGCTGAGGGAAGTAGGTTTGTTTAGAGAACAAGAAAGCCAGGACTGGCCAGGTAAAAAGTGAATTAATTCTGATTGTTCTGGCTCAGCTGCATTACTCTGTTCATTAAAGCATTTCAGATCTTTTGCCCATTGCTTTATGAGCTCTCGTGTGGTGGAGGGGGAAGAGAAATAAGACCCAGCTTTCCTAAAGGATACCAGGGGAAGAATAAAATGAATGAGAAGAGTAAAATAAAAGCTGTGCAACAGCCAAAGAGGTGGAATGAGGATGGAATTGCAAGCTGCACATTGCAAACATATTAAACTGTGTTTAAACTGCATGATTTCAGMTAACTTGGTGAGGCATGGGTTCCCAAAGAACAGCCTGGATTCACCCAAGAGCTGGGCTGTGCTCAGAGTCTGAATCCTGTTCTGGGCACTGTGCCTGTTTGCATGTTCTGCCAAAATCTCACTGCCCCTCCTGTTAGAAGCAGCAGAATGTTAGGGAAAACCTGGCTCAGTTTGCCCCAATACTTGTTTTCACAGATATTTAGGTGCATTTTGCTGGTACAGAGGTTTCTTGAGGTAATTTGAAGCTTCATGCACAGGCACTCAGAGGAGTCAGCATGAACAGCCACACACTTCTGTGCCCTTGGATTAAAACTCTTCTTTGTGACTTATGTGGCCAACAGCAAAGGAATAAACTGCTCAAGCCTGTGAATTTTTATCAAAAATTTTATGYCCAGTACAGATAAACTCAGTCAAGAACTCTGAATAATTACTCCACTTCTGAAAGCTCTTTTTTTTTCCTCTCCATCATGGTAGGATCACAACTTGTGATTCTTACACAACTCTGTGAAATGTGGCAGTGCTAAGAAATTACATCTGGTTTATACAAAGGAAGCTGAAGAGGTGACTTGATCACAGYCTGTAAGTACAAGGAAAATATTTCTGATAATAGGAAGCTCATTAATCTARCAGACAGTGGGCACAGAGAGAGATCCAGTGCCTGGAAACTGAGCAGCTGGAAGTGAATGTGGTCTGACTCATGCTGGGAATAAAATGTAAATACAGAGATAATTTGGTACTGGAGCAATCTGCCTCAGATTGAGGTGGGTTGTCTCTTATCAGGAATATTGGAATCAGGTGCATGATCTCTGAGGTGGCCTGGCTTGCTGAAGGGTGTGGTAAGATAGGTAAAGATAATGTGGGGAAACAAAGGGAGTTTGTACTGGAGGGAATCTTGTGGCCAATTGATTGCAGCTGTGTTAATTACCCTGGAGTGGGAACAGCCGTGTTCTCCCAGCTATGGGTGGGAGGGATAACGAGTGAGGTAGCTGGGAGGAGCCTCAGTTGGAGTTGGAGTCAGATGGAGCCTGCTGCTGTGCTGTGGAGACCCAGGGACAGGAGGTCCTGCAAGGGACAGGTAAGGTAAGAATTTGTACCAGGGTCAGGGTGGAATAAGCTAGTACTGTGTGAAGGATGAGAGAAAAAGGAGACATTACTGCCTGGCTGCTGGCATGGACAGACAGACTCTGAGAGCTGCTTGGAGATGTCTTTGGGAAATAAAATAGARTAAGATAAAGACTGGTAAATAACCAGCTCTTATATAGGTAAATACACCTTGATAGCAGCCAGCAGTAATAACCMACCTTTGCYTCCTCTGRCTACACTGGTGAGACAATCTCAAACTGTTTCCCAAGGTGTTGGTGTGTGCAGCCTTTTGATAAGTATGAAAGCCTGATAGATAATGAAGTCYTGGTGCTTGAGCCTCTGGAAAGATTTTAATGAAGAATTTTGTGTGTTTTGACTGTCTTGACTTCCACAGAAGGTGGTGGTCTTTTGGCTGTAGTGGCTGGGAGCCTTGGTTTTGTTTCCACATCATCTCTACTTTCTTCTGGCATTATACAGGGTGTTATAGAGGGACTGTGGGTAACATCCCACAGAGTCCCTAAAATCAGTGGTGGATTKGTCATCAGTATCACAGGGATCAGGATTTTACTCCTTGATTTATTGGTGAATTTGGTTCTCCAGCCCCAAAGCTGTGCCTTGTGTCCTTTACTCTTGGGCAGGGACTGGTCCTCACCTACATGAAAAGCTTACAGCTGATGAGACTCTTTCCATGCAGCTGCAGTGTGTCCCTGACTGAACTCTGGTTATCCATTGGTGTTTGGTTTCTCTGTGAATGTTTTTATTAAAAATAGCAGAGAAGCTTCAGGTCAAAATCCTTGGGCAAGAAGAGAAAAGCTRTAATCTAGAATAGAACATCCATAARTGATTCTTTTGAAGCTTCCCTGACAAAAGTGAGCTCTGTGTGCTTTCCTAACATTGGGAAGTTGAAAAGACTGTCTAGTCTAAGTTATCTCTATCTGCTTCATGTAAATTATTTTCTGAGCTCTGTCTTGCTCCCTCAGGGGGATTCCTACACGATTTTCACAGCAAATTTCCCTCTAAATCTTGTGCCAGACCTGTGTTCCTCACATGCTGGGAGGCACAGCAGACCCAGCCTGAAACTGCACATGCAGATAAAACAGCAAGGCTGTGTGTTTGGGGTCTTATTTCCATCATCTCCTGTTGTCAGAGGCCTAATGAGCTGTGTTATTAAATGGCTCTGCATTGTTACCTTGTGCYGCTGATGAGCGTGGCCAGAGGACARAGAGGAGCTGAGCTCCTCAGTGGGATTGATTTTATTCTGTGCTCACAAATCTGGATTGCAGTGCTGATGGTTCAGTGTTGGTTTAGTGACTGCCCTGAGCCTCGTCCCACACAGGGCAGGCAAATGTGGCTGCAAAGGCTGCTGCTAATTAGGCAARGGAAGGAGCTCGTCACATCTGCCTYWGAGATAATGAATTCTGTGTGTTTTGRATGCAGGCTGAGAGCTCCATGAGGKGGTGAATGTCTCTGGAGATGCTCCCCTTGCTCAGGCCAGGTTCCTGCTCTCRGGMAAATGAATSCACAAAYGCCAGAGGTTYATGTCCTAAAAGGAGMCAGAGGARTCCTTTTACTTTATTCCAATAAAGGCAGAGGCCATGGGCCATTTCCCCTGGGGTCTCTCCAGTTTTTGGAGGATGCAGCCTCCTTTTTATCCCAATTTCCCAGCCACATTTCCCTCTCTCTTTCCCCATTGGCTGAGGTACCTGAGAGGTGCAGACTTCCTGCAATGCCTCATACCTAAAGATTCCCCTTTAACCTATAACCCCTCTTTGAATTTTTAATTCTTATGGAATTGATGGGTTTTCCCCATTGTTCCTTTCATCTTTCAATATCCAATTTCATTTCTCAGCAAACCTATGGCTTGTTTGTAAAGGCAAAAGTCTTCTTTCCATCCATCAACCAGTGGAATCCTCCCCATTGTTTCTTTTATCTCTCATTGCTKGTTTGTAAAGACAAATCTGTCCTTGCTCTCCCTGCTCTGTTGGACACTGAGATGTGCTTCAGGTGGGGAAGMCCAGCAGTGCAGAGGTGCAGAAACAAAGCTGTGCACTGACTTTCTGCCCATTTTCTCTCACCTTAGGTGGCTGCAGCTGATTATTCCAGCTCAGCTGTTGCCCATTTCATTGTAAATCTGCAGTTCATTGCATGTGTGAGTGCCAGGCTGTGCTGTGAGGCAGTGCCTGGGGAACCTGGGGCTGCTCAGGTGCTCACAGCAACACCCAGGTCTTCACCTGGTTATTGCAGCCCCCCTGAGCAGAACCAGCCATGAAAGGGATGTGTCAGAGGGAAAAAAGGCAGGAATCAGCACTTGGAAACAGAAAAACTGAGAGYTGGCCTCATTATTGTTGATAACTCCCATTCCTGGTGGCTCTGAGGGAAGGAGGCAGCGTCCAAATATTTCCCTCTTCTATGTCCAGCTTTGGTTTAGGAGGAAGGAGCAGGAAATAACAGTGGGGTGAGAGACAGGTGATGCCATCAGGATGATGGAAAACTCACAACAGGCACATCCTGAGTGGCAGAATGGTCCCTAAACTTTCCATTTCCCCCCTTGCCTCACRGGGGGATGTGCTCTGGGGAGCTGGAGCAGCAGCAAGGGGGTGACAGGGCTGGGAAGGAAATAAATGTACCTGTGCAGAGTGCTGCCCCTGGGAATGGCTGGCTATTAATAACTGTAATAACGTGTGCCAGCATGTGGAAGAAGCAGCTTTTGTAAAGTGCTGATCACTGCCACTATCAGGGGTAGAAACAAATTGAAAAGAGAAAAAAAAAAGCTCTGTTATTTTATAATGCACAGTAATGCCACTTTGGGGTTTTTTTATTATTTTTTATTGTTTTCTTGTGTTTAAATGTTGTGTGTTTGGGTTCAGCAGGCAGGGAAATTGCGGGGCTGTGTGCAGGAGGGTGCTCAGCAGCTCCAGGCTTCCTCACAGGACCTGGCCAGGACAGAAACAGCCCAGGATCTCCCTGCCCTGGGGTGTGAGACATGGCACAGGCAGCCTGTCCTCCCTCTGCCCCTGCTCCTRAAGGAACAGTTTGGAATGCAGCCCAAACGCTGCTGGAACAATTGGGATGCAGATGGTGAGGGAAGCTGAGGGCTATTTCCTCCTCCTCCCCTTGTGCTGTGCTAATTAGAGATGGTGCAAAGAGAAAAGCTTCCCCTATCACAGGAAGAAGGAACAGGGGAAGATTGCAGAATTCAGGCAGTTCTGGGTCTCTCCAAATTTTCTGCTGAAAATGAGCTGTCTTTCTGGCCTGGGAAGTGCATTCCCCCTCCTTTGACACAAGAAGGAATTCAGCAGCATACGTTTCAAAATTATGATTTATTTCAAATGAAAGGAAATTATTTACCTGCCAGCACTAGCAGGGTATCAAATGCTTTAAGGAAAGGAAGCCATAATTTATCAGATTTTGCCCTAATTGATCCTTGCTCAATGATTTCCAATCATCCCACATCATCCAATCATCATATTTAATGGGAATGCCCTGGTTTCTTTGCCTCTGGATGCCATCAGGGCTGCTGAGAGGAATCACCCATCTCCCATGGGCCAGGTTTTCTAYTGAGGTTTATTTGTCTTGCCAAAAAYTTCACCTCTTTCTCAGTATTTTTAGCATTTTGCTGAAAAGTATGGGGKTTTTTTACCCACTGGAAAATGGCTTTTAGTTAAAAATTCCCTAAATTAGATGTTAGRTGGCCTCACAMACCTCTAACCACCAATCCAKCTGTGGGYTTGTGAACATCTGGATTGCCCCCCARCAATCCMGGGCCCCCRTTTCCCACAGGGTGGCAGCAGCATGCTTTCCATTCCCATTCCCATGCTGAGGGATCCCACTTGGGTTTTCCTCTGTCTGGGGTCAAACCTGAAAAGAGAAATGTTTTGGGAAGGGAGAGAAGGGATTTGCACATACTCCATGCAGGCAGCACCCTGACAAGGTTAAAATACAGCAGGCAGAGCCACAATGAAGGAAATTCCTGCTTCTTTCCCATCCACTGTGAATTCCCTTCCATATTAACCCTTCCCCATCCCACCCTGCCCAGAAACTCCTCAGGGTGGGGAAGGAGATTTTTGTTTCTCAGGGCTTGAAGCTGTGAAACGACAGCAGAAGTTTTTTATTTCCCTGGCTGGGTTTGAAAAGGTGGCGAAAACTCTCAACAAAAAAAAAAAAAACCTCATGAATATTCCATTACAACGTTTTGCAGTCATGGATTATTTATATAGGAAATAACCAAAGCTTCATAAATAATGAAGCAGCAGCGCTCTGTGCTGTGTTTTACATCCCCCCACAGCCAGCTTGGGGGTGTCTGTAGCAGATTTATGTGTCCCAGCCCCTTGCAGGCTGGGGGGACACAGAACAAAGCGTGCAGGTGAGGCCACTGCAGGTGTTGATGTGCACAAGGAAATGTTTCCTTTGTGGGAGCAGAGATTTCGTGGTACAGCGTGGTTTTCTGAGTGTGAGTGGCTTTTGTGGTGTTGGGCCAGTGTCAAACCACAAGAGAGCCTCAGAAGGAATTGTTTAACCACAGGAACACAGAATGGCTTTTCAGGAATTGTCTGAAGAGCATGAGACACAACTGGGTTCTGCTTCCTCCTCTGTATATCTCATATATATAAGTGATAATTTCTGATACCTTCAATTTTAACACCCTTGTTTATTCCTCATTAGTGGGAGCTAACTGAAGATTTGTTTCTTTTTTCCCTAAACCATCTTACACAGTGAAAGGTTTCTTGAAGGAGGAAAGGCTTCTGTAACATCCAGCAGCTTGGAATCATGTCTGAGGCTGCTGAGAGGAATCACCCATCTCCCACAGGCCAGGTTTTCTATTGAGGTTTATTTGTCTTGCCAAAAATTTCACYTCTTTYTCAGTATTTTTAGCATTTTGCTGAAAAGTATGGGGGTTTTGAAATGGCTTTCAGTTAAAAATTTCCTAAAAAATGTTGATAATTGACAAATATGGACTTTTCATGATTCTCCATCTGGTTATTTGGAGTAATAACCAGCTTTTTATATTTTCCAAAACAGAACTTTCCAGGGTAAAACATGGCTTTGTTTATTTGTGTATTGAAAAATATCGATTGTGATTCTGTGCAAAGTTTTGAAAGAACTGTACATCACCTTTTTCATTTTCCCTCTCTCAGCTAGTAAGGAAGAAGAACACGAACTTTTTACATCCATGGAGAAATTAGTTCTCAAAAAAAAATCACAGGAAAGAAAAATGAGCAAAGCAAAATGAGAAATATTGTAAACATATTAAACTGAGCTTCTCTAGCTCAGTGTTTGGAGCTGTCTCTGCTGTAAATTGTATTGATTCAGAAATTTATTTGAGCTGCCTGCTGCCATCAGTTACTCTGCACTTAGTGCTTTCTTTGCCTGCTGGGCACCTGATGGTCTGGCAGAACTGAAACCCCAAAGTCTTCTCAACTTGGAGCTCATGAGGGCTGGAAAACAGGRAAAAAAAAGTCATTTCTGCTGCTGTTTCCTGCTGGAAAGACAAACAACCCACGTGGCTCACAGGGATGGGCTTTTCAAATGTCTTAAACTGGGATGGGAGAAGTCAGTGYCCTGCAATTCCTGACCCTCCAGGTGCTCTGATGAGCAGATGATTGGCCCATTTTGCTGATTCTTTATATAGAYCTCTCTCTAKATATAAAAAGATRAAAAATAAAGCAAAGCTGAGCTGCTTTTTTCCAACTTCAGACCTCCAGCATCAGAGCAGCCCACAGGATTTTCTTGGCTCCAATCCRATGAAGTGAAAATGAACATTCAAGTTGTTGAGAAGGCTTTGAAAACCTCAGTGCAAGCCCTTAAAAGTCCAATTACTTTCTTACTGCCCTGACTTCAGGTCAGCCTGGGCTCTTGACTTCACTAACTGCTTCAGAAGTACCTTGAATTTCTCRTCTCTTTTATCCTATGGGAGTTCTCTTTCTCTGCCTTTCTTCCCTGACCCTTCACAAACCCTTTTTTTTTTCCTCCTTCTTGCACAAAACCAGACAGGCAGAGCTGTAAGGTGAGGGTGTGCCTGGTTCAGAAATGTGTCCCTGGTGTCACCTCCATCACCTCCAGGTGTTGTCAGTTCTTGTGCACTAAGAAAAAATGGTAAATGCTGAGAAAACCCTGATTTTATAGGAGATAATGTTGGGATCCTGTGAGCTTTGTCTGCACCAGGTTCTTAAGTGTGGCACTAATTAGCTTGGTCCTAATGTTTCCATGGGAAATCAGTTGAGGAACCAGATTTTGCTCAAAGGTTGCCCATTTTTATATTATTTATATTATTATTTATATAGGTCTGTCGTGAATTTCCCATTATTCCATCTTCTGCAGATCCTAGAGGAACAACGTGCCACGAGCTGTTTTGTTGTGCTGAGGAGTCAATCCCAGCCTCAGAGCTGCAGTGAAAAGCTTGAACATTTGACCCAGCCGTGCTTATAAAAGTGTCCTGTTCTCTCTAAGCCAGTTTTATAAAGTGTTTGCCTTCGATTTGAATTCAAGAGATTTAAAGCAGCTCTAAAGAAAACCCTGGCTGTCAGCAGTGCCTGTACTGAGTGACCTTGGTCCACTGATACCACAAAGAGAGACAGGGAGATCTGAGTAATTTCTAGAAATTAATCCCTCTAAGACATTTATCAGTAGGATCCTGAACTGCTGGACATGTTAGAAAAGATTTTTCTGCTGGCTGTGTCAGTGGTGTTTTGGAGGACCAAGGGAAAAAGGAGAGAAGAGTGAACAGATTTTATTTTTTTAAATGTGAAGCAAAGCTTCATGAGGTGGAAAATGTGGTAAATTTAGCCCTGAGAAGCTGCTGGAATGTGGAGCACACACTTGTGGGGCTCATTTTTGGCAGCTCACRCATCTCAGGGCTTTTTTTACTTTTAGGGCTTTACTGTTTTAAGTTCTTCTTGTTACAGATGAGTGACACAATGGCTGGCTCTCCCAATTAAGGGATGAATAATTAAGGGATGAATATTGTGTGTCTGTTAAGGGAAGTTTCATTGATTTATAGTGATGCTGTTGTGATTTGCTGTTTGGATGCCCTCTGTTCTCTCCCCTGTGTGGYTGCCAAGTCAGGACATGTGGAGGGAGGGCTGTGCCCCTTGAATGGGAAATTTGGGAGGAGGGAAGGTTTGTAACTGGGGGGGGCGTGGCATGGCAACACCTGCCTGCCAATCAAATCCCCAAAAAGCAGTCTCCACCAATGGATGGTGAGGGGGAGCTGATTGGCAGGCTCTGGGAGGGGCCAGGGTTACCTGGTGAGACACCTGGGGTGTAAAAGGCAGAGCTGCTGCTTTGAGGACGGGCACATGGTGGGTCCATGCTCCCAGTGCTGCTCCTTCTCCTTATTAAAGCCTTTTGTTGTGTTTTGATGAGGTTTAATAAACCTTTCCAATTTTAAAAGGCTTAATAAACCTTTCAAATTTTCTCACATTGTRTTGTGACCAYGGTTCAATGTGGTGTGAAGGCACTKCTGAAATCTTCTCCTTTTAGCATTTCCTGCACAAAGGGCTCTTGTGCTATTTTCTGCTGAAGAGAGAGCTGTGTTGTATTTACATGGACAAAAAGAGATTTTTAAATGCAAAAATCTTCACATGAATTTATTTTGCCAAGAGATATTTGACATGCTAAAGGGGGTCTTAATATGGGGTGATGGTAACTTATTTCCACTTGTTAAGAGTGCAGCATGAACTTGTTAACTTGATGGTGTGTATGAGTGTTATCTTTCTATTTTAAATCATGACAAATTCACCCCCAGACATCTCACAGTTACTGCTCAGCATCTTTGCATCTTAAAAAAGTCATTGTGGCAAAGGAGACTTGACTCAGATCTGTCTGGTGCAGAATGAATCACCCTTCAGAGCTGATGCTGAAGGAATTTGCTGAGATCCTTTGTGAGCCAGGCCCAGGTATGGAGTGTGCCACTGATTGATATCTCTGAATCTGAAATTCTCCCGTGGAACAGCACCCTGGCACCTGCTCAGGCCTCCTGCCACTTCATTTGCCCGGGGTGCAGATCTCTCAACTGCCACATTAAAATTGGAATGCCTGTAACAAGTGCTGAAGTGACAGCCATGGGCCGTGTTCCATTCATCTTCCCAGTGCTCTGTTTTGGACTCACTCCCTCTGCCAGCGCAGCCAGAATGGCAATGAATGCTCCCCACCTGGCAGGTGCAGGAGGGTTAGATGTGCATGAAGGGGCAGTGTAAATTCCTCCTGTTTGTATTTACCTCTTTTCTCCCACTGGGAATTTCGAGGCAGAGATAAATGTCAGCTGGAAATGGCACTSCAGTGTCAGCAGTTCATCTCTGCCTGCTCTGTCCCTTTGTGCTGCTCTTTACCCCATGGATCAGCCACTCTGCTCTTGTGTGAACCTCTCATTGCTGCCTCTTCTCTTGTGGCTTTGCTACAATCCTGGCTTTCCTTTCATGTTTTCAGTGTGTAAATTAAACCCTTCTCATCTGGCAGGTCACTCTGGTGAAATGGTTTTGCTGAAACAGCCTGCTCCCAGTTTAACTCCATGAACCAATACTRATAGAAAATAACAAACCCCAACAATTCCCCACTCCTGCTTCCCCACTTCCTCTGCTTTTAAGTCCCCCTGGCTGTTGGTGCCCTGTGGGAGGCAGAGATCTCTTTAATGAATCTTTTCTCCATTCCCATCTCTCTGATGTTTTTTCTCAAGTTTCCTCTCCTTTTTCTGTTTGTCCTTGATAATCTGCTCTAGCTCTGGTTTTTTTTTTCTTCTTCATCTTCCTCTCCCCCTCTTTTTTCACAGAATGATCTGCAGTAAAGCTGTGCCATAGCTCAACTCAGATCARCCCTTGTCTGTGTAATTTGCTCAGCCTGCATTGCTTTGCTTGTACCAAAGACAAATTGAAGTGCTCCTTGCTTTAACCTGGCTCAGAGACAACTGCTCTTCTCACTGCTTCCCAAGGGATTTAACCCAGCCCATAACAAGGCCCATTTTGCCATCCCTTTCTGCTCTGCCCATATTCCATAGGGTTCCTGCCTTCTCAGCCTCCTGGCCCCTGGTTTGTTTTTCCAGCTGCCCCCTTCTATTCTCAGTAGAGTCCCCAACTCCTCTTGGCTGGTCTAAACCAGCCTCTTCTGTACCCTTAGAATAAATTGTGCAATAGTTTTGGCGCTTCTCCAAGAGCAGTTCAGCCCCTTTGTGCTGGCCTGTGATGGGGGATGGCTCCCTGCTCTGCCTCCCCTTCTGTAATGTGTTAAAAATMCTCAGTCTCAGGCAGCCTCTCCGGGGCTGCTATTGCTGCTCTCAGTAAGAGGGAGGAGATGAAAGRAATGGAGCTGTAATTTGGTTCTAAATCACTTCCCCAACAAAAGGCAGTGCTGAAGGTCACTTTTAATGAAGCTGTCATAGGGGTAAGGCCTCCCAATCAGGCAGAGGAAAAGGAAAATGAGGCTGGRGATGAGTTCGTGGCAATCTCGATTCAATTTCATCGAGGTGCAGGTGTTTGGATTGGAGTTTGGGTTATTAGCAGGAAGGTCAGGACAGAGAAACTGCCTGTGTGGAGTGATCTGCTGTGCTAGGAAAGGCTGCAGAGCCCTTTGGAGGTGCTGAGCCTTTGGGTGGAAACCTGTGAGCAGGTTTGTGGGAAGGGTGAGATTGTGCCCTGCCTGCAAAACATCTGGTCATGCCAGAACACACAGCTGGGCTGGGGAGCAGAGGGAAATTGTGGGATGCAAAACCAACTCTCCACGGGGGATACAGAACCACTCTCTTCTTTACAAAGATCTTTCTCATTTAGAGCTGCTCAGGCTCCCTTGAGCCACACAGATGTTTAAAGAGGCTTGGATAGAACAGGCTGCATTCTGCTGGCTCTGGCAGTCTGTCACTCTGCACATCTGTCTGTCACTCTGCACATCTGTCTGTCACCCCTGGTGGCGCTCTGGGTTTCAGGGGCAGTGATGTGTGATGGACAGGGTTGTGTCACACCTCCTGGTGGAGGGAAGGTACCACAGACACCCTGTGGGACAGACACTGAGGAGTTAGGGTGATAGTCCAGCCTGGCTCACACATCTGTCACAACAGGATCTTCCTGGCTGAGCCATTATTTGTTATTAGGAAGCTCAAAGGCATCACATCGCAGTGGGACTGTGACTTTTCTAGCTCATCTTAACTGAAAATCTCCATTTTTTAATGTATGAGATTATTAAATCTGAGTGTCTCTGTGAGGCACTGTGGGGAAACTGAGGCAGCCCTCTTTTTTTACAGAAAATGCCAGAGGATCTGGCATTTTCTGTAAAAATTAGGAGCAGGATCTGGAAGTTCTTGTTTCCTCTGTTCCCCCACCTCATCATGAGGAGCTATCACCTCTCATGGAAGTGGGAAAGCAGAAGGTTATTTCCTGACTCACTTCTTAGACAAAAAAAAACCCCTTTCATATGCACATACACAAAAAAAGGCAATAAATTGTAGTATTAATAAATTTATTTATATATAAAACCTATAATTATAACATAAATTATAATATGAATATAATATACATAATTACATTTAAAATTATTTATCTATAATAAAGGACAGTAGATATGGACAAATCAGAGGGAAGGGAAATGTGTACTCAGATATAAAGATGAGGTGGGCATTTTGTGTTTCTGGGTGATTGAAACAGCAGAGGAGGGCAAGAGCATCAGCAGTGGTGTGAGGCTGAGGGTAAACCCAGAAGGGAAGGAAAAGTTCTGTTGTGGATTTTATCCTGATTTTATTTTTTATATTTATTTTTATATTAAATATTTATATTTAATATAATATAAATATTTTATATTCTATTATATATTTATTTTTATATTATATTAAAAATCAGTATTTTATCCTGATTTTTAAAATCCTGGTGCGGATTTTATCCTCCGTGCAGGCTCAAAGGCTGCCATGAAGTTTGTTTCCTATGTATTCCCCATGATCTGCAGGGAAAACATGGATAACAGCCTGCAGGGGAGTATTTACTTTAAAAAGGGCACAGCTGGGACTCCTCACCTGCTGTAAATGAGATATCCAATGGAGACAGCACTGCTGTGTGCAAATGGGGCAGGAGTGGGGTGGGGAGAGCTGCATCCCCTTGGATCATGGGGTTCTCCTTGGTGACCCCTCATCCTGAGCAGCTGCAGGCRGCATTTGCTGCTGCTGAGCCTGGTGTGTTTTATCTCTGGAGCTCCCAGAGGTGTTTATGGCTGGGGAAGGGTGTAAATCTCCTCGGATTCAGGTCCTTGGTGGAGAATTATCCCCTCCTCCTCCTGCCTGCTCTCCCCATGCCCTCCTGCCCTGCACACGGGACGTGGTTCACAGGCTGTACAGGGATGCAGGGCTGTGTTTAATGTGGAGACACCTCAGAACCAGGTGAGGCACAGGCTGGGAGCAGCTCTGCCAACTCCTGCTCCTCCCCACTGCAGTCACCCCCTGAGCCTCCCACCACCCTCATCCGTGGGAAGCTCATTTCTTGCATTTCCCCTCAAAATGAGCTGCAGCCTGCAAAGCCTGGAGCAGGGAGAGCTGTGTGCTCAGAATCCTGAGCTGCTGTTCCAGCAGGATGCAGGGAGGGAGCCCCATGCCACCCTCATCCCACACGACTCCAGTTTGCCTCTTGCAGCTTAGGAGCCTATCAAAGCTCTCACTTAATTACCTAGCAATCAATCTTTTCTTCCTGTTCCTTCTGCTCCCAGCCAGGCTTAGCAGTATTTTTTATTCTTGGGGCCTCAGGAGGATTTCCAGCTCGTAAGGAATCACAGCCAAGCCACAGTGGCTGGTGCAGGCTGTGTGTGTGCAGCACTGCATCCCTGCTGCAGGAAAAGTGGGGGGCACTGAACTGGGGACAAGCTTGCAAGGTTTTGTTTGGTTTTGCCAAGATGAAGGCTCATTAAAGAGAGGCAGAGAGGGACCATGCATGGATTGACCATGAGTTGACAGAGCCCTTGCAGTTGTCCTAAAAAATTACAACAGGATTGAACATAATTTACTAAATAATTATGGCATTATCTCTTCATTACCCACAAAGTGCTGCTGTAGGTGRGGAGGAGCACAGGGAGGAAGGCAGAGAGGAGGGAAATGGCTCATTAACTGCCCAGAGGAATCAAGCTGAGCATGTTTTTCTCTGTCAGCACCCAGAAAAGACAAATCTATCAGGAATTGAGCCTGTTACCTGCACATACCCCTGCACCAACTCACACRTGTGCCATGCACGTCTTGGGTGCTCCCTTAGTGCAAGAACAATCAGCTTTCCATCACTGTCCAATGAAATTGAGAAACACCTGTACCAAAACAAAAATAATTGATCTAATATTGATATCCAACTGTGATGGACAAAAGACCCTCTAACAGTTAAAGTTAGAAAGTGTGTGTTTATTACGAGCTCCCCAATGCACCCTGCAAAGATCTCAGGTGATTACAGAGCCTTTTATTTACCAAAGTGTTGAATACACAAAATACAAATGCCTATTTGTCACCTCCTCTTCTCCACTTCCTATGCTAATTAACAAAAAGGTCATTAAGCATGTATAGTTTGTTCTCTGAAATGAGTCAGGGGTCTTTTTATGAGCAGTGGTCACCTAAAGGAGGAAGTAAAATGAGTCTTCCTCGTCTAAACTTTCAACCCTTTCAAAGCAGATGTGATTGATGAATCCTTGAAAACCTCCTGGGTTCCTGTTTTCCAGGGCTCATTCAATGCTTTCTGCAAACAGGAGGTTTGCAGTTGTCCTGTGTTCCTGGGATTTCATGGATCACTTTCCCTGTTTTGCACTGAAAACAGCTCCATRAACACGGAGCTGCCAAGCAATGAGTGAGATCTGGGATAGTTTATCTCAGATCTGGCTTCTTCTCACCATCCTCTAATTTTAACTGATTTCAGCAAAGCTCATCCATTCATTTCAGCCAGATCAGCAAACCTATTGTCAACTACAATTTGAACTTCTTTAAGAATCTTTACTCCTTTAAAATGAGTGTCTCATCCTGCTGCTCTTCCTTCTCAGCCATGGATGAGGAAGCCATGAGCTTCTTTACTCTGTGCAGTCCCAGCCTCACAGACACCTTGCTGCTCAATATTTCATCAAAAAGCATTTGACAAGATTATTGGGGTTGTTGCTGCCGAGTGTGGACTGTGGAAAGTAAGAAAAAAAAAAAAATCTCCTTTCTTAGGTAATAAAATATAAAATGGGACCCAATTTCTCTCCAGGGTGGGAATCATTGTGTTTGACAATGCTGTAAAACACGTGGTGCTACAGCAAGGGGGTGAGAGCCAAAGGAAATGCTGCCTTGGAAATCTCCTTTGCAAAGCTGGGATGTGTGAGTCACTGCAAAATCAAACAGGGAGGGCCTTGGCTGGAGAGAGTCTCCCTTCAGCCTTTCTCTTCTCTGAAAAACCAGAAATCCCTTTACAAGCTTTGCAAAGATTTTTCTGAAACTGCTTTTAAATTCATTCTGAATTGGAGCAAGTACTCTGGGTATGTACAGCAAGACTGGTTTGCTCCTTTATTAAATCAATTTAGCTTAATTGGCTCACAGAATGTTCAACCTGATGAAGGGCTTTTCACYAGCTCAATTACACCAATTAGAAATCAGGCCTGATAAACCTGGATCCTCTTTGTGCCAGAGACTCTGGGCTTTGCACAGAGATTGTGTGAGGGAGAAAATCAGGAACAGCTCTCAGATGATGATTTGCCCCTATTTTTTTATATTATACCAATCTATATACCAATATATATATTGATATATAAAATATATCAATCTATACCAATCATTTTTTCTGGTCTGTGTGCACTGTGCACCCCTGGCAATGTTGCCACAGAGAAAAGCTCCAAGACTTTGATTGAAGTTCCGCTGTGCTAGGGAAGATCTGCATTTCCAAAATCCGTCTTAGGCCAGGGAAGGAGGAGGTGTGATGTCAGGCAGGAATAGAAAATGAAGGAGAGGTGCAGCTGGAGGGCTCAGCCATTCCCCAGGGTGTTAAAGCTGGGTAGAAAGGGGTTCATGGCAGGAACACACAGTGCAAAGTGCATTTTCTCCTCCCCTGTGTGCTGTGAGCTCACATGAGCTCAGCAGAGTTGTGYCAGCCCACTGGGAGAAGCCTCTTTTAGCTTCATGCCAACATTTGCAATTCTTAATAAACTCAGGTTGCCTCAGGACTGAAAACTCTTCCTTCTCTGTGTTTCAGGAAATTCAGTGTGGATGGAAAAGGCAGTGAGATCACCTTAGGCTGAGACAGGGGGGCTTTTGGCTCACTTTGTATGAGCAGGACAGAGAACACTCCAGTGACTGGTTCCAGTGATGTATTGGTTATTAGAGGATGCAGATGCTCACTGGATTTGGGGCACTGCAATCACTGAGAGCCCCCAATGGCAAAGGAATCAAACTTTGCACAATTTGTGGGAGCCCAGAGTGTTCCTCTGGGTGTCCTGGATGGGCAGCAGCCAGGACAGGGGGGTTGGGCTCACACAGCTTGAAAGATGGCATTGGCTTTGATCTGACACCTTGGAGAAAGCTTCCAAAACTGTCTGAGGATTTGGATGACACGAGGGTTTGATTGGTGTGTTTTTTATTATATCACTGGGTGTGTAGATATTAGTTTTAGATTTCTCTGTATTCTTATTATTGGGCAAATATGGAGACAGATCAATGTGATAAAGTCACATTTTCCTGTTTTTCTCTTCCTTTTCCTTTTCCAAAGGGTGATGGTTTTTAGGATTGGGTAAAGGTGTGATTTCACTGTGTGACCTGGATTTTAGTTATTGGATTTTAGAAGAAAACAATGTTAGCGTAGATTAGAATATAAAAACCCAGGTGCTGTTCCTGGGCGGGGAGAATTCACTTTTCCAGCTGCTTGTGAACACCACGCTGGTCTGACTGAATTTAGAGATAAGGATTTTAAAATAAACATCTTCAAACTACAATTCAAAGACTCTCTAATTACTTCTTCCAAGCACAGGCAGTGAGAAAACAGCCGCTCACCACAGTCTGGAGTTATCTCAGAAGAGACACCTCAGCAAATTGTTATTCTGCATTTATGGCTTTGGTTGCCACCACTAGCTGGCCAAGATTCCTTTGCTCCTCAGTGCATGTTATTATTTGCTTTTTCTTTTTCCAGTGGGTTCATTCTTTGAGGAACAACTTGTTTTGATGAAATACTCTTAGATTCTGCTTATCAAATGTTTTGTATCCAGCTAGGGCATAATTTATATCAGTGTTTGTTATACCATCCAGCCTGTAGTGCATGTCCCATTGTGTCCCAATAAATCTCTAAAATATGGACTATATGGGCTAGATTTTAATATGGTACAAGCTAAGAACAAACTGAAATAATGTTCATCCCCTTGATACCACAAATGCTGGTTTTTGGGAATTCTGATCCGTGTGGGGATGAATTGCATCTCCCCACTCCAGTCTGCCTTTGCTTCTGCCCTGCTCCTTCCTCAGGCTGTGCTCTGGAGACCACAGACACTTTGGTAAATGTGCAACAAGACCAGTCCCAGACTGGCTCTTAATTAAAATATTTTAATTAAATTAAAATAATTAAATTAAAATATTTTAATATTAAGAATATTAAAATATTCTTAATATTTTAATACAGCAACTGCTGCAGAATGGGGAGGTGGCACTCAAATAAAGCATTCACTGCCACTCAAAGTGGGTGAAAGACAAAGCAAAGGACCCTTAAAAACAATGGGAAAAAGAGGTGAGAAGTTTGAGTGCAGTAGTTTCTTGTTTGGGAAAAAAACTGGTTTTAGTTTGGGCAAAAACTGAAAAATCCTTTTATTTCCCCTGGTTCTCTTTATCCTCTCCCACATGGGGATCTCCCTCTCTGATAAGGAACCTGCTCTGGGGTTTATTCTTTACTATGCAAGCTCGTCATGTCTGTGCTTAATGAAGTTTAATTATCTTCTGCAATTCGATGAATAATTATAAATCTCTCCGAGATGCAATCACAAGCACTCCGTGGGTCATTAACAGTGGAAAATCAATTGTGATTCACCTCATCCCTCTCCCCTGACCAGCCACGTGCTTGTCACTCCCTTGCACCTTTGTTGTTTCTCCCTTGTTCCCACACTGTGGGAAACTAGAATATTTTTTTGGGTTTTTTGAATGGGTAGTAGTTAAGACAGGGGGGTGAGGTTTATAAGGTTTGCTTGAAAGATGGCATTGGCTTTGATCTGACACCTTGGAGAAGGCTTCCAAAACTGTCTGAGGATTTGGATGACACGAGGGTTTGATTGATGTGTTTTTTATTATATCACTGGGTGTGGAGATATTAGTTTTAAATTTCTCTGTATTCTTATTATTAAGCTAATATGGAGGCAGATCAATGTGATAAAGCCACATTTTCCTGTTCTTCTCTTCCTTTTCCTTTTGCAAAGGGTGTTGGGTTTTTAGGATTGGGTAAAGGTGTGATTTCACTGTGTGACTTGGATTTTAGTTATTAGATTTTAAAAGAAAACAATGTTAGCGTAATTTAAGTTATAAAACCTAAGTGCTGTTCTGAGGGTGGGCAAAATTCATCTTTCCAACTGCTTGTGAACACCACGCTGGTTTCACAGAATTTAGAGATAAAGACTTTAAAATAAACATCTTCAAACTACAGCCCAARGACTCTAATTCCTTCTTYCAAACGCAGGCAGTGAGTAGCTATTTTCTGTCTTAGCTGCTGCCCGTTCAAGAAACCCAGAAAGATATTCTAGTTTCCCACACCACACCAGGGAATACATTCATCAATTTTTCTATGAAACAAGGGGTAGTTCAGGGAAAGAATTGTGGAATATGGGAAGGAGGAGCTTAGATAGCAATGGTTTATAAGCCTGCCTTGAGCTTTGTCTCATGCTGAGGGTGCTTTGGAGATGTCAGGAGCTCCTCAGTTTGGAGACCTCTGAGGGAGTTATCTGACTGCATACATCTTGTTTTCCTCTTGATCTGGTCTTCAATTTCAACTCAAATTTCAGTTTTCCCTGTTGAAAGCCTCCTGAGATGTGTGAACCTTTGCAGTATTTGAAGAGTAAGGCCTGAAAGTTTATTTTTGTTGGGATTTAAAAAGCTGGAGATGTCAGGCCTGGCACAGGAAGCTGCTCAGTGCTATCTTTAACTTTCCAGGCAGTGCATGAATCCAGCTGCACAACCATCCTGCAGTGACCTTCCTAATTGAAATCTTCAACCTTTCTGCAGTTACAGACACAAATTTTTACTGGAAAGGTGGTGGTTTTATATTTTCTTAAAATAAAGGTTAAAAGACTGAAAAATAAAAGAGAAAGTGAGACAAAGAGGGATGGAAATGAATGCAGTTGGGTTGCAGTTTGCAGCCTCAGGAGAGCTCTGCAATGAAGATGACATTTCCATACAATTGACATTTCCTGGCTGGAGCAATCTCCTGATTTGCAGCTGCTYGTGTGCAGAGACCAGCAGGAAGAGGATCATTAGTGTTTCATATTCATCAAATGGGATTTAATTTSCCCCTATCCCCACACAGCCCACATCTCCCTCCCTGAATTGGCACAAGCTCTGAACTCTGCCCTTTCCCTCACCTTTTGCAGGGCTGATCTTTGCCACACCTCCTGATTTTTCAGTCCTCTGTGGAGTTCAGCAGAAACAAAAACTTGTTTTTAATGGRAAGATGGATGGGAACAATGGCTCTTGTGATTTCAGCTTCCAGTTTTGGCAGTGAGGGTTGGTTTTTTTCTGGCTTTCCATTTATTGTGCGTACAGCTCTTGTTGGCAGAAGCTGCTGCACAGCCCTGCAAGGGCTCCTGGCAGAGCAGGGGTTTGAGGCTTTCACAGTCTGCAGGCTCTCARTTGGCTTCCAGCATCTCACACTCAAACCCTTCATGGGTGCTGCTTCCTCCCAGTCACAGGAACGGAGCAGCTTCACTTCCAGATTGGAGAAATTCCCCCCAAGTGCAAGTGAACTGGAGATGAGTGCTCCATGACACTCCATCCCTTTCAATCTGCTCCATTCAATTCACAYGAATAGAATTTGCATCTTCAGCTGAATTATTCCTCTTCAGTAAATCTGTTGCTGCAGTGATCAATTGGCACATAATTAGCAGACAATAACGGTGTTATTAAACTGGAATGAGATGCAGATGCAAGCTTGGATTTGTTTGGATCAGAGTTTCTTTGCTCCTCCTTCAGCCACTGCTGCTCTGGAGCCAGAGCTGCTGCTGTGGCATCCCTGGGTACAATTTTTGATGTGCTGCCCTTTAGCAGTGCTGAGCTGATGTTCCAGGAGTGCCCTGAGCCTGCACATCCACTCACCGTGGGCAGAGCTGGATCAATGCAGGCAGCCAAAAGGCACAAATGCTTTTATTGCCCTCCAATCCTGGAGCTTTCCTACAGGGGCGCTTCAGRGAGCACAGAGATCAAGGGCAGCCCTTTCTGCTCACTCCTGGCTGCCAGCACTGAGTGTTCTGTGTGTGCCTGGAGCCGTGGCAACTCCCAGCCTCTCCCAGGGCATCTTCATCCTGAGCTGGTGCTGCTGCATCACATCCCTGGATCAGGGCACAGCTGGACTCAGGGCACAGCTGCTCTCTGTGGGACTGGGTCCTGTCAGGGCACAGCTGCTCTGTGTGGGACTGGGTCCTGTCAGGGCACAGCTGCTCTGTGGGACTGGGTCCTGTCAGGGCACAGCTGCTCTGTGGGACTGGGTCCTGTCAGGGCACAGCTGCTCTGTGGGACTGGGTCCTGTCAGGGTGTCACCCTGAATTTTTAAGCCTTCTGATAAGTTGTAGCTTGGAGTCAGTTTTCCCATTGGTTTTTCATGTAAATACCAGGTGTTGTTTTCTAACTAGTTTAGATGTTTACATTCTTTCTAGTGGGATGGATTTCCTTGACAAGCTGTGTATTAGCCAGTGTGTGTGGAGAGGTGGGGATTTCTCCACCAATTAGAACCTTTTCCTTTTTCTGTATAAAATATCCCTGATTTTATTAAATTCCTCTTTCTTTTCTTTCCCCTCATGATTGCTGTGTTGTGCTGCTCTTTTGTGTAGCAGTGTGACATCAGGGCACAGCTGCTCTGTGGGACTGGGTCCTGTCAGGGCACAGCTGCTCTGTGTGGGACTGGGTCCTGTCAGGGTGTTACCCTGAATTTTTAAGCCTTCTGATAAGTTGCAGCTTGGAGTCAGTTTTCCCATGGGTTTTTCATGGAAATACCAGGTGTTGTTTTCTAACCAGCTTGGATGTTTATATTCTTCTTAGTGGGATGGATTTCCTTGACAAGCTGTGTATGAGCCAGTGTGTGTGGAGAGGTGGGGACTTTCTCACCCAATCAGAACCTTTTCCTTTTTCTGTATAAAATATCCCTGATTTTATTAAATTCCTATTTCTTTTCTTTCCCCTCATGATTGCTGTGTTGTGCTGCTCTTTCGTGCAGCAGTGTGACATCAGGGCACAGCTGCTCTGTGTGGGACTGGGTCCTGTCAGAGCACAGCTGCTCTGTGTGGGACTGGGTCCTGTCAGGGCTCTGTCCCTCACTGCAGCTGTTCCTGCCTGCCTGGGAGCCCTGAGGGATGCAGGGATGGGAACCAGAAATGCCTGCAGTGTTGGGATAATTGTCCTGTTCTGTTGCTCTCTAGAATAGGATTTTAGATAACAGAGGTYAGAGACAACATCCAGGTGACAGCTGTCCTGAACTGCCATGTGACACTGAAATGGGATCAGTTTTAGCTGAGAAGTGGTTGTGCTCAGTGGTGAATGAGCTGATCTTCACCTGGTGTCATCCAGAGCACTGAAACAACACTGGAGGCTCTTAAATTTGTTTCTGGCTTGGCCAGTAATCTTCTCAAACACCTTCAGCAAATCATTAAATCTCTSWGTGCTTTCATGYTCCTGTTTGTAAATGCCTATAATGACACACACTCTCTGCTTAAAGAGCTTCAATATCCTTTGCTAAAAGAGCTGTGCAAGGCTTGATGTTTTCTTTAATGCTGTTTGATGGCTCGCTAAAAGAAAGAAGACACCACAGATGAGATTATTAGATACAAGTTTGATAAGTGTTGGCAGATTGTTATTAGCAAGAGAGGCACTGGAAAGCAGTGCTTGCAGATTTKGACCATCAGAGGTGAATTCATTCCTATAAATGCACCACCCAAATCTTGTTTGAGCTTGGGTTGCCTCTTGACCCTGCCTACACTGAGAGAATTGATGACTGACACAGAACTTAATCACTTGAGAGAGAAGCAGCAGACASGAGTGGTGTGCTGGTGGATAATTGTGCTGCACTTACACAGAGTACCAGGAAGAATTTAATGAGTGGTGTTCCTGTTGTCTCAGATGTGCCCAGAGAGGAAGGCTGCTCCTGTAAAACTAAATTGCCTCTGAATTTCCTTCGGAGCAGAGATGGACATTCACAGGGTGACAGGAACACTTCAATGTCCTTCAGAGAAGAAGTGCCAAGCAAAACTTCTGCCTTTAATTCCCAGACTGGGATCTTGTGCTGGTTTGTGGCAGAGGGGAGGCCACAGGCTCCTGTGAGAAGGTTCTGGAACCTTCCCCCATGTCTGACAAAGCCCCTCTGATGGCTCTGAACGTGGACACGCTGCTGGCCCAGCTGGGAAGGTTGGTGACACCTCTGTGGTGACACATTTGAGAACAAAATCAAACCAGCAGAAGTGTGGTTTGCCCAGGGGTGGGGAGCCCCTGGCAGCCCCTGCCTGGCCTCTGACTCTGTTAATAATRAATTTATTTATATCTTTATATTTGAACYTRTTTTRTCCTTAGRGTGTTTTTCTCCCAGTYCTTATCTCAACTMMKAAGCCCTTTGTTAATTTKTTCCCCTCTCCTCAGCCCAGCTGTAGCAGGGAAGAGCAARTGAATTATTTTGWGTGCCTGGTGTTTGGCCAGTGYCAAACCATGACASATCTCCAGACTATTTCACACACTTTTCCATGAACTGATGGTTCCATTTTTGGCTTTTTCAGCTGCTAGGTAAGTTAGTCAAGAGAACATCTCAGGTGCTTTGCTATTTCTGGCCACACCAGAAGTTGGGTGTATTTTTCTATATATGAGGGTAAAAAGAGAGATGAAGGCATGACCTTCCTTCACCAGAACTTGATGACAGTCTGGAATAAATCCCTCCAAGCAGAGCACCCCCTGCACCCATTTCTTCATCACTTTTTACCTGTTTTCAGCATTTTTAGCAGGGTGAGGTAAGTGTGACATGCTCTCACTCCCGGTGATGACAGTTCACTCCTGCTTTGCACTGTTAAAAACGGGATTTAGGAACAGGGTGAGGAGCTTACAGGGGCAGTGCTTGGTAGAAGAAGTTTGATAACATCCTGAAAATTGCCTGCAGGCTCCCATCCTGCTGCTCTGTGGGCAGGGATGGCTCGTGTTACAAGAAGGAGCTGCTGYTTGGGAATCATCTCTGTTACAAAGCACCTGAAATAGCAGCAGATCAATCGATTCTTAAGTAATTAATGCGTTCCCCTCCCCTCGGGCAACTCTCAATCTATAGCTCAGGAAGCAGATAACACAGCTCAGACTATATTTAGAGATTTTTTTGGCTAGTTTTCATCCTAAGTGCTGCTGACTTGAGGAAATTCTTTTGATCATCTAAGCCCCTGGCTGGAGTAAATTGCCAAATCCCTTTGGATTCCTCGGGATTTACAGCAGATGCTGTGAATGAAAGATTTATCTGTGGCCCACAGGCCTCCATGGGCATTGAGAGCTCTGCTTTCCCCAAAGGGCAGCATTGGAGGAGTCATCTGTGATGTGCAGAGGTCTGAGAAGGTGCAGGGACCACCTGATCCTACCCAAGGATCATTTCTAAAGAAAGGGGGTATTGAGCAGGGACAGCATTCTTTGGAGAGAGCCTTCCCTGGAGGATCAGGGTAGCTGTGCATAGGAAAGAGGAATTAAGTCTGCAAGATTTGTTTGCATTAATTTGGTTGTTTTTTTTTCTCCTCCTGTCCATGTTTATGGCATCACACAAAGGTTTGGGAGCAGTGGGAATAGGTTAAATTAGAATGAGTGGCCAGGCTGACCCAGCCTTAGGAATTCAGCTCAGTTCCATGGCCTCTTTTCACTTTCTCTGCTTTGACTTTTGTGTTGTGTTTGTCTGAACTGAGCAGATGTGAAGGGACTCACAGCCTCCTCCTGTTTCAATCTCAAGACCTCGAGGGGAGAGCAGAGCATTTTATTGTGTTTGGCTCACACTTTGTGGCTCCACTGCAGTGCAGCCTCTCCCTTCCAAGTGCCAGCATGTCCAGGATCCTTCTCTCCCCTCCCAAACCCCACGGGCATTCAGCACTGCCGGAGCAGTTGGTGGCTCACAAACAGGATGGATCCTTGATAGCTGCAGAATTAGGATTTATTATTTGTCTATGTCATACAGGCAATAAGCAAGAGATACAGAAAAACAACAACATCCATGCAAACTAAATCAAGAGACAAAATAAAAACCTCTGCAGAACATTTTATAAGAATTTTCTCAACCAATAGCTTACAATTAACAAACTTAGCATCACATTACTTTAGCAAATCAGAAAACGACCCACGTGGGTTCCAGGTTAACAAAAGCCTTCTATAAAGCTAAAAACAATAATCCATTATTTAGTTTGAAACTTTTCCTATCTTTGCAAAGCAAGGTGTCTAAGTCTCTCACATCCTGAACCATCAGCATTTGTYCTTGCCCTTGTTCCCTCTATACAAATGTATTTTCTTAGTTCCCAAGTTCCTAGTTTCCCATGAGAATTTGTATAATTTCACAGCTTCTCTCAGCCTTAAACCTCTTTCATATTAAAGAAAGAGGTTTAAGGCTGAGAGAAGCTGTGAAACCTCTTAAACCCTTTTCCTGGGTTCTCTCCTGCTTTTTGGGATTCCTACACACCACCACCCTGCCTTCCTGCTCCTGCTGCACTTTGGAGCTTGTAGAAGGAGAGTGTCCAACCTGCCAGATGTTGAGTGTTCCCTGGGAATCCCAGCAGTGCACAGGACTTCCCACAGGGGAGCCCAGATGTGATAAAGTGAGCTAACAGCTCTGTGCTTCCTCACTCACMCCCAGAGGGATTTGGGGAATTCAGCACCATCCCTGCTCAGCCTCCAGGGAATCTGCAAAGAGAAAAGGGCAGTGGCCTTCAATCTGGTGAGGTTTTTCCCCCCTGGGATTTGTGGGAGCCCAGAGTGTCCCTCTGGGTCTCCTGGATGGGCAGCAGCCAGGACAGGGGGTTGGGCTCACACAGCTTGAAAAATAGCATTGGCTTTGATCTGACACCTTGGAGAAGGCTTCCAAAACTGTCTGAGGGTTTGGATGACACGAGGGTTTGATTGGTGTGGTTTTTATTGTATCACTGGGTGTATAGATATTAGTTTTAGATTTCTCTGTATTCTTATTATTGGGCAAATATGGAGGCAGGTCAGTGTGATAAAGTCACATTTTCCTGTTCTTCTCTTCCTTTTCCTTTTGCAAAGGGTGTTGGGTTTTCAGGATTGGGTAAAGGTGTGATTTCACTGTGTGACTTGGATTTTAGTYATTGGATTTTAGAAGAAAACAATGTTAATGTAATTTAGATTATAAAAACCCAGGTGCTGTTCCTGGGCGGGGAGAATTCACTTTTCCAGCTGCTTGTGAACACCACGCTGGTTTCACAGAAATTAGAGATAAGGTTTTTAAAATAAACATCTTCAAACTGCAGCCCAAGGACTCTGATCYCTTCTTCCAAGTGCAGGCAGTGAGAAAACAGCCACTCACCACAATCCAAGGTTATCTCAGAAGAGATACACCGTCAGGATTCAGCTGTGTCTTGTGTCAGTGGTAAAACAGGCACAGCATCCCCTGAGAGGAGAAATCAGAGCACTGCTGGGAGCTCTGCCAGCACTGGGGAAGCCACCACACACTGGGATTGCAGGAAGAATTGCCCACTGAGTGTGTCTCCTCCTGCTCTTTGCTGCTTGAGGGATTGTTCTGCCTCTGAAAGCTTCCAGCTCGTTCTTCCTGTTGAGCTCAGTGTGTTTCCAAGCAGGAGCCTGGAAGTTGGTGGATGGTAATTACACTTTGACATTAATATTTAAACCACAAACACAGTTAGCACACTAATACCATCCCCRAGGGCTACTGCTCGTTTCAGTTTCATCCTTAKGAGGCTTAATTATTGTCAGGGATGAATCCTAAAAGGCAAGAAATATTCCAGCTCAAAGACTAAACATTCCCTTGATTATTAGAGCCATGGGATTTGGGCACAGACTTTGCAAAGGGCCTTGGCTGTGGGGGTGACACTGCTGCTAAAATCCACTGAGTTCTTAAATCCTAATTTTAAATAGCCACTGAGATTGATTTGCAATTACAATTATGCTGGCACCCTCAGCACATTCAGTTAGTTTAGCCAAAGAATAACTTTGGGACATGGCAATGTTTTGAGGGCCTGATGAGACACTAATTTTAAAGGAGTAAAGATCCTTAAAGAAGTTCAAATTGTAGTTGACAATAGGTTTGTTGATCTGGCTGAAATGAATGGATGAGCTTTGCTGAAATCAGTTAAAATTAGAGGATGGTGAGAAGAAGCCAGAGCTGAGATAAACTATCCCAGATCTCACTCATTGCTTGGCAGCTCCGTGTTCATGGAGCTGTTTTCAGTGCAAAACAGGGAAAGTGATCCATGAAATCCCAGGAACACAGGACAAYTGCAAACCTCCTGTTTGCAGAAAGCATTGAATGAGCCCTGGCAAACAGGAACCCAGGAGGTTTTCAAGGATTCATCAATCACATCTGCACTGAAAGGGTTGAAAGTTTAAACGAGGAAGACTCATTTTACTTCCTCCTTTAGGTGACCACTCCTCATAAAAAGACCCCTGACTCATTTCAGGGAACAAACTACGCCTGCTTAATGACCTTTTTGTTAATTAGCATATAAAAGAAAAAGAAAAAGTGACAGGGGTGTGAATATGCATTTGTATTTTGTGTATTCAACACTTTGGTAAATAAAAGGCTCTGTAATCACCTGAGATCTTTGCAGGGTGCATTGGGGAGCTCGTAACAAACACACACTTTCTAACTTTAACTGTTAGAGGGTCTTTTGTCCATCCCAGTTGGATATTGATATTAGATCCATATTCATATTTTATTAAACCACTGACCTGAGGCACACCAGGCTCCTCAGTCTGAGGTGGTGCAGACTCTGCCACTCCGTGTCCAAGCAAGGACAACTCTGCTGCCACCTGCTCCCTCAGCCTAAAACTAATGAGTGCAATCACTTCAGAGGGAGATTAATGAACTTTCACTGCCTCAGGATGCCGTGCTTGATGTTTAAAGAGCAGCCTCCAGAGATTGCTTTGGCCAACTGTGCTCCGTTTCATTTAGAAAAATCCATGAGAAGGTTCCCATGACTCACAAAAAGGTGTGTGGCTTTCCCAGGGGTGCTGGCTGTGGTGCAGCACATTAAATCCATCATTTCCACTGCTCATCTCCCTCTGACTGATGATTTTAAGTTATTTTTAATGGTTATTTTTAATGATTTTAAAATAACTGATGCAGGCACAGTGGGTGCAAGTCTGTGTCACCCTGCACAGACCTGGTGTGTGTGGGATGCTCTGGAGCACCAGGGGCCATTTGCACAGTGGTGTAAATGATCACCCAAGGAGCAGGGACAAACTGGGAGGGTGGAAAAGACACAAGGGAGCATCACAAGCAGGAGCTGAGGTCAMAGGTGCTCCATGCTGCCACTGCACTGAATTTATTTCACCACATCCTTCTGGTCAAATTGGATTTGTCCTCCCTGTGAGTGTCTAACTGCTCTSTATTTAACATGCAAGTGCAGTGTTTTAAATGAGGAGCTTTGATTTGTGCAGAGAGGCAYTGACATTCAATCTGTATTTACCTGCCAGAGTCACTGAGTCCCCACAGAGSCTGAATCTTTGGTGTTTATGCCATAAATTCAGGGTTTAAATGCAGATTCAGACAGGGGTGACTGTTACTTTGACTTTAGCTCGGTGGTTTTCCCTCAGATGAGGGTGTTTGTGTAGTGCTCTAAAGAAAATATTGAGCATTTTCCAAGACTCACTTCAGTACCTGGGAATGCTGATGATGAGAGCAGTGTTTTTATTTTGTTGGTTTTTTTCTTTTTTTTGGATTTGTTATTTGTAGAATTTTGAAGAAATGGTTCTTTTTTTTATTATTATTTGAAATTTTTTGAGTATTAGATTTTTTTATGTTGAGGAATAGAAGTTACTTTTTTATTGACTTAGTTTTTTTACTTTTTTGTTGGTGTCTTTTAATTAGAGTTTGGATTAGTTGAAGAAAGTCTATTTAACTTAGATTATTTATTATGAATAGGGGGTTGAGTATGACTTAAATTTTATTGAAAATTTAAGGATGGGGAGAGGCTAGTTTTTTTCCCTCAGATGAGGGTGTCTAATGCTCTAAAGAAAATATTGAGCATTTTCCAGGACTCACTTCAGTACCTGGGAATGCTGCTGATGAGACCAGCTCAGTTCTGTCACAGCACCTGTGAATTTGAACAGTTGCATTTGTTGTGACATAAAATCCTATTGATGATTGAGAGACACTTGTCAAGAGATAATAAAGAATAAAAGTGGAAGAGCATTCCTCTCTGCAATTACCTTAGGTGCTTTGAGTAACAAAGGAATGAATTTTTGCATGCAAGCAAAGCTACACAGAGATCAATYTGACCCACAGCTGTATTTTTTTGTCAGTTCTCTGTACATTTTTCTTTCCAAAGTTTATTTTTCTGCTCACTCTTTGCAAAGACCATGACATTGAATAAGCATGGTGGCTTTATGAGCAGCCTGACATGGGCTGTTTATCCTTTCATTTCAAAAAGCACACCAGAGAGATCCATCTCATCCTCCTGTCATTCCCTCCTTTTCTTGCCTTTCCCCCCCTCTTCTTGAACATTGTAACAGCAAAATTGAAATTTTTTTTTCACTTTTCTTGAAATCTTCTTGGCAGGATTGYGCCCAGCACTGAGCTTTGTGTGCAAAGGCTTGGGAAAGGAAAAAGAGGGAAGGAAATGGGGAGTGAAGATGGAAGTGCTGATATGACCTKAACTGCAGTGTCAGCCACAGCAATGCTTTAATTTATTCAATCAATTRCAGGGCCCTTAGGCTGGGGAAGGGATAACTGTGTGAAATTAAATCTGTCCCTCTCTCCCATCTGTCACTGCCGTGTCAGAATCCATTGATTCTCCCAGCCCTGTTTTTATGAAGTGTCTGCTCGGCGTGGCCTCTCCATCTGTCACACGCTCACCTGCAGCTCCTTGCTGGGTGCAAGACCCCTGGAAAACCCCTGGAAAACCCCTGGAAAACCCCTGGCTTCTGTGCTGACCCCCCATTTTATCACTGTCACTGCAGCTGTGGTGCCCTGCTGTCCCTGTGTGTCCTTCATCCCCACAAACCTGGGCATTTTCGTGGCACACTGGGCTGGAAATCCCATTTTTGCCCTCTCCCAGCCTGTGTGCATCCCATTTCCAGTGCTGTGGGGTGGTAAAGGGTGGCCTGAGGGATCCAGATCCTGCCAGATCCCTGCTGAGGGTTGGTTTAACTGCACTCCCCATTCCTGCAAATGGAATTTCCAGCTCAGAATCTCTGGGACAATCTGTGTCAGGGCAGGAGGAGGTTTCAGAGGTGCTCACAGCTTGGAGCTGAAGGGAATTTCCCACTCAGAGCACCCAAAGGCTGCCCTGACTCTCTCCAAACCAGCTCTGGGGATATATTATTAGATATAATTATTATAAATTATTATAAAAATGTATTATAAAAGTATTACAAAGAGGGCTAAACTCATCCCTCCTATTGGATTCAGGTCCTTTTTAAAGGCTGAGGCTGCTCAGAAGCATCCTGTGSATCCAGAGGGGTTGGTGCCACTGGATTTGTGCATTTCTGCCTTGGTGGCCAAAGCTGTGACACATTTATGGCTCTGCCCCAGTGATTACTGACCCCACAGCACAGTGGAACACACAGATGGGAACAGATAAGAACATTATGGACATTAAAGCTGGAAGTTCAGTTTTGATCCCCACTCTGGCTTTCTGCCTTACCAAGCTCAGGACTCTAAGCCAGGCTCTGCCTGTCTCCTCAGTTTAGACTGACTTATTAATTTTGGTTGTAGAAACTGTCAAAACTGGGAAATCTGCCTCTTCTGTACAAGCTGAAATCAATCTGATTATCAGAGAAATGAATTGCCCAAGAGCTCAGTGCTCTGCACCCCCCTCAGTCACAGCAGGAGTGAGAGGCTGAGAAAATCCTGCCCCAAATCCACGGCCACAATCCTTCCTCTGCCTCTCACATCCCTGTCAGATTTGGGGAGAGCTTSTTTGAGATTCCCATCATGGCCTTGCCAGCTGCAGCATCCAAATCCACTGGCAGCTTTGAAAATATCAGCCTTTTGGCTGTACCCTGATTATGTTCTCCACAGTCCCAGAGTGCTTTAAAGACTTTCCCAGCTCTTTCACCACTGCAGAGCTGGGCACTGGCAGTGAGTGCCTTTGAAAACCAATGGATTTTCAGTTTTGCTGAGAAGCCTCTGTTGCACAGAGAGCTGCATTTCCCCTCTGTAGCCTGAATAATTGAGACACTTCTCCTTCCTGATTTATTTGCCCATAAAATTCCAGGTGGTTTTGGCRCTGTGTCTTTGCCTTGCACCAGGAGTAAATATTGAGCAGCAAATCCTCACCCTGATTTCATTCATTRTCTGCTGGGAATGGAAGCCTCTGAAATAATGTCTGATTTAAATAGGGAAAGCAAAATAAGCTCACAGTCCCTCCACTCCTTTCAAAGCTCTTTTTCTTCTTTGAATCTGATTTTAATTCACCTTTACCTTCCAAAGAATTTCAGGCTTCCTTGTTCTCACCTGAGATGGAGAAGAGCAGGTAATTAATTGTGTTTCATTACTGTGGGCAATGCATTTGCAGTGAGTTTCTCACTCCCACAATAAATAATGAAATGAAGTCCCTGATTCATCCAAGTGATTTTTTTTCCTTTTCAGTGCCTGCATGCAGAGTTCCTCACTGCATCTCCCAGGTTCTCAGGAAGCAGGAAAGCATCCTGCTGTTCTGTAGATATCCCAGCAGGAATAACACAGAGTGCAGAAAGGAAACAGCTGATGAAAGKATTCTGAAATTGCCCTGTTCAGGATGCAGGCTCCTTTTAGCTGAAGTTCTGGCCAGGGACCCCCAAAGCAGCTGAGAAATCAAGATTTCTTTTTTTCCTAGTGAGGTCTCTACTCTGGGTTTCTCTGCAGCTGCCTCTCACTTTGATAATTTGGGTTAGCCCTGATGTGCTCTGCTACCCCTGACTCCCCTCCTGCTGCTGCTGAGAAGRAATTGCCCAAATAAAAAGTCTCCAGCTGTTTCATTAAAAATTAAGTGTTTGTGGCCTGGAGGATGGTGCTGAATGTCCAGATCCTCCTCTAGCTTAGTCAGAAACACCCACAAATCCAATTTACAGGCACAGAGGTGGTTTTGCTGCTTTATTCCCCAGTGCTCTGTATTTCCAGGCATTTTTGGGTGGGTGTAGGAGGCTGCTCAAGGCTCTGCCAGGTTTCCAGGTGTGRAAGTTGGTGGCTATCACAGCAATCCCTTGCACATGAAATATCACTGTGAGCAGGAGACACATTCCTCATCCAGTCACTCTTTCTTTCTGGGACAARCTGGCTGCTCAGAACTTCCAAGAAAATGAAATAGATCTTGCAGRGGAGAGATGGATGTGAGCCTTTCTGGGGAGGAGCAGAGTGTGGGCTGTGTGCAGGGGCACAGGGCTGACAGCTGCTATCAAATGCTCCCCAAATCCCATTAAAAAAGAGTTTCTGGGGAAGGCTCTGTGAGAAGAGGGAGGAGGGGAGCAGAGGAAGGGAGGAAAGAAGGTTTCATTGAGCAAATGTTCTGATTTTCACTCCTCAGAGCAGCGTGTGATGGATGTGAGGGTGTCATTGATTGGTGTGTTTAGGGAATTTAAAGTGGGAAGAATCTCTTTTGTAGGAAATATTTTAAGACCAGATTTCAGTCACTGTGAACATGAAGAGCACAACCACTTGCAGAGCACTTGTGGCCAGTCAAAAATGCAGAGGAAGGAAAGTTGGTCAGGATGGAAATCCCAGAAGTGGAAGAACTCAATTTAAATTAACAGGCCATGGAAAAATCACTTAGAAGACCCCCAGAACAACGAGGTGCTGCCCCTCTCCTCTCCTCTCCTCTCCTCTCCTCTCCTCTCCTCTCCTCTCCTCTCCTCTCCTCTCCTCTCCTCTCCTC
>CADDXX010000642.1:109604-129876 GCA_902810485.1 Alauda arvensis
GCATCCTTCAGCTCCGCACAGCATCCTTCAGCTCTGCACAGCATCCTTCAGCTCCTCACCGCATCCTTCAGCTCCTCACCGCATCCTTCAGCCCCGCACCACTCGGCTCCGTGCCGGGTTCTGCCGCTCTCTCGCCCTCCCGCCCACGGAGCGGCACCGGGAGGCGGCACCGGGGCCGGGGCAGGGCTGTGGGACCGGCACCGGGGCCGGGGCAGGGCAGTGGGACCGGCACCGGCCCCGCCGCTGCGGTGAGCACCGGTACGGCGGGATCCCGGCATCGCCCGGCCGGGCGGAGGTGAGTGATGCGCTCCGGGGCTCTGCGGGGTTGGGGGCTCTGAGCACAGCTCAGGGTCGTGCTGCCATCTCCCACCTCCGCCGGCGGCCCTCAGCGCTCGGCTCTGCCCGGGGGAGGGGGTGTCTGTCGGGCTCCCGAGTCCTGCAGTGCTTACAGACAACACCGCTTGCAATCGTGCTTTTTTTTCTTTTTCCCCTTTTATTTCCTTTTTTTTTCCTTTTTTATTTCTTTTTTGTGTAATTTTTTTACCTCTTTTCCCATTCCCATTCCCTTTCCCCTTTTTTCCCTTTTTTCCCTTTTTTCCCTTTTTTCCCTTTTTTCCCTTTTTCCCCTTTTTCCCCTTTTCCCTCCCCCATGCGAATCCAGCAGCTGAACCCCCCCGGTCTCTGTGTTTAGCCAACTCTCCCCTGGCAGCTCCGGGTGCTTTATGAATATTCACGGGGAGCTGGCATTTCCCGGGGGGCTGCCTCGGTCCTGAGCTCATTGAGCCTCGCCTGCAGCAGCGCCGCTCTCCTGGGGGAAAAGTTGGGTGCCAGAACTGAGCAGCTTCGTGTCTCTGGCTGCCCCGAGGCTTGGCCGCCCTCCCTGGGGAGSAGCAGAGCCCGAACTCGGTGCTGCAGCAGCTCCAGCCAGGCAGGATCCTCATCTGYGAGTCCAAAAGCTGTAAAGAGCATCGTGTAACAACCACACAGCCAGGCAACCTTCGTGCTTTGTGCCAGCTGGTGCAGAAATGGACTTTTCCTGTCTAAAAACGCCGCTTAATGAGGGCATTTCATTGCTTAGCAACAGTCCCGGCTCGGCTCGGTCCTTCTGCCTCTTGGCGTTCCGGTGGTCCCCAAGGATGTGGCAGTAAAACTGCCCCTGTCCTGGAGGAAAGGGTTTTTTCTGGTTTTCCCTTGGTGATGCCAAAAAAGCAGGGCTGGCTGATGCTGCCCAAGAGAGACTGGGAGCTGAGTGGGACTGGAAAACTCCAGGCTGGACAGAAAAGCTGGCAGTGCTTGGTCCCTCAGGTGTGTGTGGGACCCCCCTGCTGCACCCTGTGCCATTGACACCTTTGTTTTGTGCACAGGCTGCTTAACAGCCTTCATTTATGCAATTATTACTATTGAAGGTATTTTGACAGCTGTGCAGAGCCAGCTGTCACAAACAAATAAGTTTTCCTTTCCAACAAGGCTGATGCCTGCCCTGTCTGCTGTSACTGGTGAAGTGGGGTGAGGGCTTGTGCTTTGGAAGAGCAATTCAAATGACAGATAAACACACAGACTTTTTTGCTCACAAAGCCACATCCTGATAAAATCTGCTACCCTAAAAACTCGGGCTTTWAAAACCAATTTCCCYATSAAAATTTGTGTGAGCTTTTGAAACTCGCTGTCCTCATCAGAACAGCTTTGCTTGGGGACAGTATTTTTCCCTCTTTCTCACCAGTAACCTTATAAAGTGTTGATAAAGATAAAATCCACAGCATCAGCTTCCTTTAATTGCTCTTTTAGGCTGTGCATCCAGATGGAAACCTAGCAACACAACAACTGTATTGAAGGGAGATGTTTCAATAGCTGCACCACTTCTTTTATCACCCTGGATGCATCTTTAGAGGTTAGATTCATCAAGCTGGTCTCTTCCCCTTGGAGAATTACAGCTTGGCTCCCTAAGCCTGGARTAAAACAGAACTGAGCTAGGGGAAAAGGCAACAAAGATGGAATGGAAATGTTTAATGTGATAAAAGAGCCATTCTCCTTTTCTTCCTGCTGCCCCTATGAATTCCTGCAGTCCCCATGGGGAAGATCCTCCTCCACAGACAGAGGATGCTTGTCTAAAGGGAAATGATTCAAGGGGAAACTGCCCAGCAGTGTTTGTGTCCCTCTCACCTGGAGGCAGGAGGGGAAAGCTGAGGGAACAGTGTGTGTGATGTGTGAGGACTGGAATGGGATTTGGAGAAAAGCATTGGCATCATCCAATCTGCACAGTGGTGATGACTGTGATGCAGTGTCTGCAGTGTGCAGGGCAAATCCATCCTCAGGGGTAGGAAAAAGCTCCCAAAGTCAACCCCAAACACAAACTGAAGTCACTGATACTCTCTTCACATTTCCCTCACTAAAAGGTGCAGTGCTTTTAGCTCTGTTGACAAACTGTGATTCAGTTTCTGCAGTGTGCAGGGCAAATTCATCCTCAGGGGTAGAAAAAGAACCCCCAAACACAAGGTGAAGTCACTGATCCTCTGTCCAGATTTCCTTCACTGGCTACAGTGTAGGTGTTTTTAGCTTTATTGACAAACTGTGATTCAGTTTCTGCAGTGTACAGGGAAAATTCATCCTCAGGGGCAGAAAAAAACCCTCCAAAGTTAACCCCAAACACAGGCTGAAGTCACTGATCCTCTGTCCAGATTTCCCTCACTGGTGCAGTGTAGTGTTTTTAGCTCTATTGACAAACTGTGATTCAGTTTCTGCAGTGTACAGGGCAAATTCTTCCTCAGGGGTAGAAAAAAACCCCCCAAAATCAAACCCCAAACACAAACTGAAGTCACTGATCCTCTCTCCACATTTCCCCCATTAAAAGGTGCAGTGTTCTCAGCTCTATTGACAAACTGTGATGCAGTGTCTGCAGTGTACAGGGCAAATTCATCCTCAGGGTAGAAAAAACACCCCAAAGTCAACCCCAAACACAAGGTGAAGTCACTGATCCTCTGTCCACATTTCCCCCATTAAAAGGTGCAGTGTTTTTAGCTCTGTTGACAAACACCTTGTGGTGCATATTCTCCTTCCCATAAACAGGGCACTTACAGGGAGTCAGGGTGGCAATTTCTCTGTGTCATTTGGGGGCACACAAACGAGGGATTTCACACTAATAAATCGCTGTTAGTTCTCAGATGTTTGGGGGTAACGTGTTTGCTAAAACTTCAATCAGTACCTCGTGTGTCCTTGGCTGTGCCTCCCAAGATCTTGGATTTTTTTTTTTCCAGCATTAATGAATTAAACATTGCAAATGCCTTTGTCACACCAGCAGAAGAGGCAGTGGAGTTACAGGAGAACTCTGACCCTGCCCTTTCTGAGGTGTTGTTAACAAGCTGTGCTTTGCAGGGTTTATAGGGGGCTGTGATGTGATCAGAGCACACGGGAGGGACAGGATGGGTGCGTTTGTGTTTGGCACAGAGGGAATGCACACACTCTGAACATTCTGCATCCAAAAAAGCCACATTTTAATCCTCTGGTGATGCCAGTGCTCTGAGATAAGTGCTGCTTACACAGAGACTTTCCTGGTGGGTGTGAGTACTTAATAAATAAGCTTGAATGGAACTGGGGTGGGATAGAGCTTCACACCCTGGTGCACACGGGAAATCTGAATAAGCTGTGATTTTTATTCCTGAAGTTTGAACGGGTCCTTCTGTGAGTCTCTGTGCATGCAGTGAGTGACTCTCTYCAGCACCAAAGTATTTAGCATACAATTGGCTTAATCCTCTAATCTTATCAAGCACTGCCATGAATGAGAACYGAGCAGATTAGTTCATTCTAAAAAATCAAACCCCGTTCTATTTCTCAGTGTAGTGCAAAATATTTCTCTCTTTACTTACTCCATCAGCTTTTTTTTTTTTAATCCATTCTTTGTTTGGAGTTATCAGAGTGTAGATTTGGCTTTAGTGGTGAGAGGTGCAGGTAATGAGAGTTTAATTTGGGTTTGATCAGGAGGGGAATTCAGGATCAGAGCAAGGAGTGTGGTCTGGGGGAGCTGAGGAAGGGTTTCTGCTGGGTGTGAGTGCTTCTCACCCCCTCGGTGAGCACTCCTGGGCTCTTCTTAAAGCTTTTGTGCCAATCATGAAGAGCAGATGCCCTTTGCATTCCTCCTTTGCACACACCTGGCCGATTCTCTCTCTCCTCAGAGAGATGAGCACTCCTCAAAACGTGTGTGAATACTTTAGTTCAGCTCTCTGAATGCGTGGCCAGGGGTCTGGGAATGTCTTTAAGACCTCGTGATGAAGCTGAGTTTTATATATATATATATATATATATATATATAAAAATACCAGTTTCTAGAACTCACTCTCCCCTCCGTGATACCCCAGAGCAGGCTGTCTCTTTAAATGATTGCTTTCACACGGATTTCCCTGTGTAAATCTAGCTCATCTTAGCACTGACTTTATTCACCTTGCTGCAGCTTCACCAGGGTGAATTTTCTCTCGGGTCTGTCCCGGTTTAGGCTCGGATCCTGCCTCCTCTCCCCTTTCAGAGCAGCCTCGTTCCGTGGCTCTCTCAGCTGCATTCAGTGTTGAACAGCAGGGCTGGGGATGTCTGTGACTCACACTCAGCCAATTTAAAGCACAGATTAAATGAGTTTGGATTAAYCTGGCCCGCAATGAATAATTCAGGAGCACTGAGGAGACAGCGCAAGGGTTAAGTGCTAAACCCAGCTCTGGGTGAAGACTTTCAATTGACCCCGTGCGGGATTTGTTTCATTAAACCTGAACTGCGTGTGAGTTTGTGAATTGTCCCGTKGATGGCAGCGTGCTCCAGGCGGGAGCCACCACAAGTGTGTGCATTAGCAGGGGCTGAATGTTATTTATTACCCTCCTGCCTGTGACACTGCCATTAACCATTAACCATTAACCATCCTCTGCAGCACCTGGGGGGAGCTCCCCGGGGTCTGAGCACGGCTCGAGTGACGCTTTTATAGCATTGAAACCCAGGGAAGAATAACGGGAACGCCACACCGTTAACAGGAGAAAATACAGACACAGAAAGGTTGGCAAAAGAAGCTTCAGAGGTTTAAATTTTTGGTTGCTTGGAGCCAGGAATGGTGCCCTGCTTCTGTAAAAACAAAGGATCCCACCACAAGTGGACACTCAGCCTTTCAGAGCTCAGGATTCCACTTGTGGCTGCTCTGCTTGTGCCTCATCCTGCCTACACCCTCATTTATTTGGTTGTGCTGCAGATCCCGGTGCTGTTTGCATTTCCATTTCTTTGGCTGGTTTGGGAAGTGCCTGCAGTGACTTTTCTTTTGTACTCGGTACTTTTTGTACTTGTGGCTGCTCTGCCACCAGTAGCTGAGTGTGATTCCCCTTCCTGGGGTGAGCTGAGCACCTGCAGCTCCTGTGTTCAGGTGTGTGTCTGCAGCAGCTGGGAGTTCTGTCCTTCCTTTTACTCTCCCCTAAAGGTTCAGTTCAGCACAGCCACTCACAGTGCTGATATTTTTTCATCAACGACCTGGAGGGGCAGGACATCTCCTCCTCCTGGTTGTAACTCAACATACAACAATTCCAATTTAATCTGTGCCTTTTTTTCTGAGCCTGCAGATTTTGGCAGTGCCACAGGCTCTGCTCCCCTGGGACAAGCACACCCACAAGAGGCTGGCTCCTGCACTGGGAGCTTCCTTCCTTTTCCCCTGTTTTTTACTTCTCTGGGAGAAGTGGTTTGGGGGACAAGGCTGGGATACTTTCCCTGCCATCTGCCTCAGCTCGAAAGCTGGCACAGTTACTTCCTGCTCTTTGCCAGGCTGTGTTAGCACAGAACAGCTTCTCCTGAATAGAAGGCAGTTCATGTTTCATAAATAGTGCAGAAAGGGGAGAGGCCAGTGTGTTTAAAGGGGGTGAAAGACACAGTGGCACTCATCTGGTTCTTCAGCTGCTGCTGGCCTTGACTCTCTGCTGCTTCATGGGGGGACATTTAGGGGTGAGTGTCATTTTCCTGCCTGGGCTTGAAGGTGTAAATGTTGTTGGTTTTGGTCTGTGGTGGTCTTTGGCCCATTTCGTGCTTGTCTCTGGTGTCAATCAGAGAAGCTGCAGCGTTGCAGGGAGCTATAAAACACCAGCCTACAATGACTGGAAACAGGAAATAGCAGCAGGTAAATGTTTCATCCCCTGTGGCAGTGCTTATGCCAAAGCAGCAGAGCTTCATTGCTGTAAATCTGCTGTCTGGAACCAATTCCTTGGTGCCAGTTCCCTCCCAGGAACCGCAGAGTTCAGAGCATGGGTTTGTGTGTGAGTGGCACAGGAGAGCAGCTGGCCTTGTTTAGCTTCCAATAACAGAGAACTCTGCTGTGAGGAGCAGACAAATAAGATTTTCATGACATTTCCTTTACAGACTTCTTGCAGTCTCTGGTATTTCTGATGTGTTAAAGGGGAGGTGATTCCKTCTGGATCCAAATCTTGCCTTMTATGCTGCTAAATTCGTTCCTGCATGTGCACCAACCTGCCYACACMCTCATTTATTTGGTTGTGTTGCAGATCCKGGTGCTGTTTGCATTKCCATTYCTTTGGCTGATTTGGGAAGTGCCTGCAGTGACTTTGCTTTTGTACTCAGCCCACAGCCTGRTTTSCAGAGGGGCAGAYAYGGCTCCACATCCACACAGGGCTGTGGAGTGAGTCCCTTTGAAAATCAATTTACMAATGCCTTTGCAAAAATAGCCTGTGTTTCCTTGTGAAGGGGAATCCCTGGAGCCTTCTGAACAAGGCWTGTTGTGAAAGGATGGAAGTCTCAGGCTCCAAAACACGAGAGCAATTCAGGGCAGATGATGTGCTTTGCCTCAGGAAAARCTAACAGCAGAGCCACAAACATTTCTTTCATTTTTGTGTTTTAACTGCAGTCCTTAGAGATGGCACAAGTGGCATCTGAGCCTGTGAACATCTGTCTGAAAGGGTGGGATGCAGTGAGAAGCTGGGAACAATTGGCTGAAGTGCTTTGATCCCTGCAGGTGCCAGTTSCTGTCCCTTTGGCTTGGCTGGAGCAGCAGCTCCTGTGGCTGTGAATTCTCTGTGCCTGTGGTGCCAGAAGGGGAATGAGGACAAGGCTGATGTTTGCCTCTTCCTGAGCTGCTCCAGATCACAGACCTCCAGCTCTGGAAGGGAGCAGAGGGGAGGGGACATCCCTGCTGCCTCAGCTCAGTTCTGGTGGCCTAAATCTGTATCCTAGAGACGTTCTCACTGGCAGCTGCTGCAGGCAGCATTTCCCTCCCTGGCATGGTGACTAACAGGAACCAGCTCCTGCTGCCTCTTGTTCGTGTTAGGAAGCATCTTGGACTTTCTCTGAGATGGATGTGTCATTAAAACCTCTTGGCTTGTTCTGAGACCCTGCCCCTCCTCTGCTGATGGTCTGCAGGGCTGCTCACTGAGCTGCAGGAACATTTAATGGGAGTTTCTGCATGGCTGCTGCAGCTGGCTCCGAGCTTTAACTCCTTGTGCTGCCAGGGGAGCTGGCACTCAGGCAGCCTTGTCTTGTCTCCACATCCTCCCCTCCAGAAGTTTTTCCTCCTGAAAAGCCTCGTGCTTGGCCAGGTGCTGCTCAGTGAGCCGTGSTGCCACTGGAGACCCTGCAGCCTCTGGATGTTGCACATCTGCCTCCAGATTCCTCCCTGATCCTTGGAAGGTGGAATAGCAGTGCTGATTAATCCAATTCCACGAGGGTTTTCATGGCAGGAGAGCAGGGAGCTGCATCTGTTTGGGAGAGAGGGAGAAGTGTGGGAGGTGAGAGAGGCACCTGCTCACATCCCACTGTGGGCTGCTTTGTGAGCCCCTCCTGATCCAGCAGTTTACAATGGATCACTATAAAACCAGTAAATTTTCCATGGATCACTATAAAACCAGTAAGTTTTCCATGGATCACTCTAAAGTGACTATGTATAAATACACTATAAGTATATTATAATATATAGTTTATTTAGTATTAGATACTAGAAGTATATAATGCTATAATAATAGTATATATAATAGAATATAGAATATATAATAGAATATATAATACTATAATAATCTACTAGAAGTATATAATAGTATAATAATAGTATTATAATAGAATATATAATAGAAGTATATAATACTATAATAATTATCTACTAGAAGTATATAATACTACAATAATAATATTATTATTATAGAATATATACTAGAAGTATATAATACTATAATAATTATCTACTAGAAGTATATAATATTATAATAATAGTATTATAATAGAATATATAATAGAAGTATAAAATACTATAATAATTATCTACTAGAAGTATATAATCTTATAATAATAGTATATATAATAGAATATATACTAGAAGTATATAGTACTATAATAGTTACATACTAGAAGTATATAATGCTATAATAATATATAGAATAGAATATATAATAGAAGTATAAAATACTGTAATAATTATATAATAGAAGTATATAATGCTATAATAATTATCTACTAGAAGTATGTAATACTATAATAATAGTATATATAATGGAATATATAATAGTAGAATATATAATACTATAATAATTATCTACTAGAAGTATGTAATACTAAATACACTGGAAGTTTTCCATGCTTTGCTGCAGTTACTCTCACTCAGCTGTAGTGACTGTCAGGATGAATTCCCCCTCCCACTCTGAGGAACAGGRGGCTGTGTCTGTGCCACAGCTGAGCTCAGCTCAGTGCCTGGAGCTGGAATGGGGCAGGAGTGTTTCAGAATTCCTGCTGCTCCCTCCTTTGGGAGAGTTCTGCAGATCCCCCTGTCCTCTCAGCCCTGCTGAAAAATGTGCCTGAAACACTGTGGGAGCTGTGTCCTCACCAYAGATTGCAGCCCTGCAGCCTCCCTCTTCCAAACCTGGCATTTTCTGMTGTCAGGAAATGGTAGCAGTGAAAAATCAGACCTTTAGAATCCATTACATCCAAATGGGTGGCACCTGGAGYGAGGCACTGTGACCTGCAGGGCTCCACATGCTCAGATCAGCCTTTGTGCCTGCTCCTCCTCTCTCTGGAAGGTCAGAGCACAACCAGCAGAGCTGGCTGAGTGCTCTCTTCAGGTGGAGCACTTGTAACATTTTCCTTTTGAGCTCGTTGTGCTTTTGAAGTCGGAGTGGGCAGAACTGGAGCTGGAGCAGCAGCCTGTGCTGGGGCTGGCAGGAAGGTCTGGCAGCACATTCCTGCCTTTCCTCTCACACTGCTGCCCACAGAGCCACAGCCAGCAAAGCCTCCTCTGCTGCCTGGGCTGCTCGAACAGCTCAGATGGAGGGTGAGGAAGGAGCTTTCCTCCTTCTCAGTGATGAASTRGCAGCTTAGGKGAATAATGTGGRSAGGAGCCTTKCAGGAGAGGGTGAAGGAGAAACATYGATTAAAGGWGTTTGGACTTCAGGCAGCTCTTTAAAAATGCTTGTTTGGGTCCTGGGTGACAGAGCCAGGCTCAAAAGCTGCCAGCTGCAGCTCACAGGCAAACCTGAAGCCACTTTAGCTCTGGTTACAATGCATTGGGTATTTTTCTTTGCTGAGCATCTTAATACATAACATCCAATCAGTATCTTATACACTACCTTTACTATTACCTATAGCCTATCATAACTACTATAATTACCATTTTATGTTAGTAACTATCCAATCACATGAGTTAGCATGTTACATTTTAAACTCAAAGTTGTTTTTCTGTTTTCTTGCAGTGGAAAATTTTTCTACTTGGTAAAAACGTGCTTTTTGTTTGCCTGTTCTTTTGCTGAGGCTTCTTTCTACTTGGTAAAAGCATCTGTTTTGTTTGCCTGTGCTTTTGCTGAGGTTTATTTCTACTTGGTGAAAACATCTTTTTGTTTGTGGTCAACATATCCTTTGGTCTGGTCATAAAACCTTCTTCCAGCTCATCCAACCCTTGCTTCCTTCAGTTCTCCAGTAACAACTGGCTCAGCAATCCTTACTTTAGAAATCCTCTATTCTTCTACATCAAAACTTGCTTTCATCTCTATTTCTAGATTTAGTCACCATCCCTGGATGTGTTTATAAAAAGATTGGATGTGGCACTGGTGCCATGGTCTGGTTGAGATGTTGGAACATGGGTTGGACTCGATGATCTTAAAGGTCTCTTCCAACCTAGAAATTCTGTGATTCTCTTATAATTTCCACATTTAGAGAGCCTTCTGCTAAACATGCATGTCTGTAAAGCTTTCCTGTTTCAATTTTCATCTTCCCCAASAGGAGGGTGTTGTGATCAGTCCCAGAAATACTGGGATGATGAGGCTGCCCTTGTCTGTGTCCTTCCCTCCACTCTTTGGGGAGAGGGCTCAGAGTGTGCACAGGAATCCTGAGCACGGAGTGGGGTCAGTCCTGGTGTGCAATGTGAACTGAGGACAGGGTAGAACCAGGAATGACTGGTGGGCACTGCCAGCAGGATGTGGCTTTCCTTTTCAGGGTGGCAGTGATGTGTAAAGCTGCAGTGTACCTGTAAACCAGCAGCACAGCTTCGGGATGGGCAGTTTATTCCATTGGTTTGGGAATTGAGGATTCCCTTCTGTGCTCTGACATTCCTTCCTGGAGTGATGCTTCACGGGACAGCATCACTGTCCTTCCTGGTTTGTGGCAGCCATGGGTGTTTAATGGTCCCTAAATGCTTTGCTCTGGGCACAGGTGCTTAGGGACAGGCACTGCAGTGTGGGAATCCACATTTCTTTGTTAAGCTTGTCCCTTTGGGCCCTGGCAGGTGGGATGCAGGGACTTTGGAAATCTGTCCAGGCACCCAAAAGCACCCAGCTGAGCCAGAACTCCCTTTACTGGCTGGGGTTCAGACAAAATCTATGTAATTTTTGTAATGGTCATGTAAATCATGTCTGAAGCACATCAGAGCCTCAGCTTGCCTGGTGCCTGCTTGCACAATCCTGGAGGTGCCTGGGTGACAGCAGAGCTTATCACCAGCACAGGCAGCTTCCCTGAGCAGTGAACGTGGCACCAGGCTGGGATTGGGATGTTCTGTGAGATTGTAACCACGAGGCTGCTCCTGACACCTGCAATCATTAATTACAACAACCAGCAGCAAATTATTTTATCAGGAAATTAGCTCCCTTTGGCAGGGACAAGCGTGACAGCAGAGTGCTCGTGCAGGTGGAGCTCTGCAGCAGCCCCAGGTTGGCAGGGCACTGAATGTGTGTGGTTTAATGTCAGCAAATCTTGGTGACCTCTGCCTTTGAAAAATGCCAGCTCTAGTACTTTAAAGCATGTGTTTTGGGGCAATTTATAGTATTTATATTATATATATATATATATATATATATAGTATTTATATTATTATATTACTATATTACTATGTTCTGTATTATTATATTATTATTGTTTTATATTATTATTGTTTTATATATAGTATTTATATTATCTATCTTAGAAATATATAGTATTTATATTATATAGTATTTATATTATATATTATTATTGTATTATTATAGTATATATAATTATTATTTATATATATAGTATTTATATTATATTATATATATTATATATATAGTATTTATATTATTTCTAGTTCTTTTCAGTAGTGTATATGGTGTGAATTTGGCTCTCATTGTGGAGGTTGGATATCCCTCACCAGCACAAAGGTTAACATTGCACAGTGCTGGTCGTGTTTGATGACACAGCCCAAATCAGACTTGCAGAACACAGCAGAGTTTGTGGGTTTGTTGGTTTTTTTTGCACACAGCCCCCATTTTCTTTGCCCTCCAAAAGATTTGGTTGTGCTGTGAGTCAGGCACCCAAAATAAACGTCTGCTTCTCCCTTCATCTGCTGAGCTCCAGCATCTGTCAGATGCAGACTCCACCACCCCCTCCTTCCCTGGGATGCTGGCAGAGGATCCAGCCCAGCCTCTGTCGTGACAGGCAGTGTTAAAAAGCTCTCAGGGAAATTAATAATTCTGCCTGTGAGCCGGGCATGCAGGAAATGAGGCATGAGACCACACACTGAATGATGAGGAGAGAACAGGGTCATGAATAACTGCGGGGTTTGGGGAGCATCATCCATCACAGGCACTGGGGGAAGGCAGAGTCCTTGCCTTGGACACTGAGCTTGGCAGCAGAACTGCAGAGCATTCCCAAAAAAAGGACAAATTAAGGATGCCCTGTTGGCCCTGAATTTCCTGACTGGTGAGTGCTTGGCTTTGCAGCTCATCTTTGCACACTGATTGGATTTACTCATAATTGCAGGTGTTTGTCAGAGCCTGGAACAGCAGGCAGGTGCATGCACAGGATCCCACTCTGAGCAGGCTGAGAGAGCTCCCAAGCCTTTGTCCAGTCTGAAAGCTGGTTAAGAGATGGTGGAATCATTTAAGTTRGAAAAGATGATTGAACCCAATCACTTAAGAGCATTGATCCTTGTSTTTCCAGCTGCTCTTATCTCAGCCAGGGTGTAAAAGTCCCTGTGGGGTGGAACAGTCAGCAGGGGAAGGGAGCACCTCAGTAAGAGATGAGGATGCCCATGCTTGGTTTCACAGAAATCAGATAATCCTCTTTCCTATRTACAGCCCTGCCTATTGTCCTGCTTTTTGTGGACGAGTGGAATTACAGACTATAGAGCTTTAATATAAATTTTTTTTAAAAAATAATTTTGTTGAATTTTTTTTCCCCCAGCAAACACATATTTGTATAATTACCCTGTAATTCCAACAGCTCTGTGCTGCTGGAGCATCCTGATCTGCAAAGTGCCTGGGGTCTGGCAGTGTTTTTCTGCATGTTACTGAAGGATTTAAAGCAACTGGAAGGGGAAATGCAAAGYACACAGAAAGAAAACAGATTAAAGCCTTGTTGTTGTGTGTTGTGCTYGCAGGGAAAGTGAACCTGCTTAACAAATAACGGTGGAGCCAGCTCAGGCAGCAGATCAAAGCAGTGCTTTTGAGCAGCATGGGCATCTCTGGGCTCAWATCCCACTGAAAAAGGTTCTGTGTTGTATCCTCAGGCTCAGGTTCTGCTCTGGGGCTGGATTAAGTCAGTGCTTTGAGGAGGAGGAGGAGGAGATTCAGGTGTCCACAGCCTGCTTTGCTTTGCCAGCAGTGCAAGACTGATGAAAGGGAGATCTCTGATTAGAGGAAAGTCCTATCTGATTCTCCCTGTTGTTTTGTTTAACAGGTCATGAAAGGTGTTCTGCACTGGGGAAGGGAGCCCATACACCTGGTGATATCTGTGTTGATGAGGGAGAACAGAAAGCCCTTCTTGGCTGTGTTTTAAAATCAGACTTCTGGCTTAGTGAGTCCAGAGCAAGGCTGTGGTGCTGTGTCCTGGTGTCCCTGTGGAGCTCTGCTCCAGTGTGGGGCATTAATGATGCTGTTCTGCATGGCCAGAGCTGTGTGCAGCTCTTGGCAGGACCTGGATGCTCTCTCAGGATGATTTGGAAGCACAAAAGCTATTTTTCTGCCTCTTACAGGAACTTCATGCAGCTTTCAAAGGGGCCTAAAGCTGCCTTTGGTAGAAACTCCAGGAGATTTCAGAAATACAAATAGGAATACAAACCTGCCAGCTTTGCTCTGAAAGCTCTGCCCATGGGGGAAACCAGTGTGAAGCTTGATTATTTTGTCAGTGAGAATCTCCTGTATTACAGAAATTGTCTTTCCCTCCCTTCTAGTCTCGAGCTTTCTTCCCTGTTTTTTTTTTTCCAGCTTGCTGTTGCACAAGGCTCCCTTCTTCCTGCAGGAAGGAACAACTGGGTAATTGAAATGGAACACTAGTGAGGATTTTTTAATGTGRAAGTCAGCATTAATTAGCCAGGTCGGGTGTAATTAGCTTCCTCATCTGTCAGTGCTTCTCTCCAACTTGCCAATGACTTTCTCCTATCCCGGATGTCACTGGGAAGGAGCTGCCTTGTGGGAGCTGCACGGGTGTTTTTCCTGSTTGAGGTGCAAGTGAGTGACAATCCCTGTGGGGCTGTTGGGGCTCGAGCTGCATCCTGCCTGCAGGAAGCCTGTTTGCTTTGGAAATAGCAGAGGGAAGCCCAGGAAATGTAAATGCCTCCCCAAACCAGCTGAATCAGWGCCTCTTCTCTGAAGAAACAGACCCAGGGCTCCAAGGAGTGCTCCAATCCTCTGCCTCTTTCAACCTGCTGCAGGCTAAGCTTGTGCAGAAGTGAGGCAGGGCTTTAATGAAGGCTGCAGGATTAAGTTCTCTGTGTGTATCCTGGAGCTGAAAAAGTAATTGGGCCATGATTCAGTGCTGGGAGKCTCTGGGTAGTGTGAGAAGTGATGGAGGGAAAACAGGCCAGCCCCCAAGTACAAGTCAAGCAGAAAAAAAATGCATTTCAGTCGACTTCTGGATGGTTTTGAAGGTTTGTCTCGATCTCCCATTCCATTTGCCATGTTTTAGGTTGGATGGGCTTTCATCCTGACCCAGGCAGGGTCTGAGGGAGGTGGCAGAGCCAGAKGAGCCCCAAGGGCAGTGCTGAGTGTGCCATGTCTGGCCTTGGAGCTGAATCAGCTCTCCTGAAGGGGTTTCCCATCACTGGGGAACAAGTGATGGGAAAGAACACTGAGGTCTTGGAGGGGTTGATGTGTGCAGGTGTGGCAGTGTGAGTTCCTGGCTCTGTGTGCACACACACACACACGTGGTGGGAAGGATGAATGCTGCCATAAACAGCTGGGGGAATTGTCAGTTCTAAAGAGAGGAAGATAAAGTTCCCTTGCATTTCGTATCTGGTAGCATGAGCCATTCCTAGGTGTGAGAAGCAGGAYGGGTAATTAAATGTTCCTGCTGCTGCAGTGTGAGCAGCAGACTGGGRATCCCTGCAGTCTGCATGCCTGGTGCTCCTGGAGCCATGCAGAGCCTTCCTCTGCCACAGCACTGGGCTCTGGGACTGCCACCTGCATTTTTGGTTCTTCTGCCAGGCAGAGAATGGCATACCCCATGGCAAGGCTGCTGTTTCAGTGGCTGTAGCAGGGAAGGAGTGATGCTTTCCTCCTGAGGGAACTGGAGCGTGTCCCCATCCTGGCTGTGCTGCTGCGAGTGTGGATTCACAGCTGTGCCTGTGACAGCCCTGCTGGGCCTTCCTGACTGCTCCTCTCTGYGTGCAGGTGCTGGACATGGACACAGAGGACGACCCCTTGTTAGATGATGCCTGGCTGGAGGAGGAGGAGGATGAAGAGGAAGCCTTCAGCTCGCGGAAGAGGCGAGAGGGAGCTGTGYTGTGTGGGAAAAGCCCGTGCAGGGTCAGGCCCCTGTGCGTCACCCTGCCTGTGTCTGGCTTCTGGAATGTCGTGGGCTGGGTGTTCACCAACCCCTACAGTGCTGGCTCCATCCTTTTCCTGGCCTGTGCCATCCCTGCCGTGCTGGCCGCCGTCATGTTCCTGCACTACCCCGCCCTGGACATCGACATCTCCTACAACGCCTTCGAGATCCGCAACCACGAGTCCTCGCAGCGCTTCGACGCCCTGGCCTCGGCCCTCAAATCCCAGTTTGGCTCSTGGGGCAGGAACCGCCGGGACCTGGCCGACTTCACCTCGGAAACGCTGCAGAGGCTCATCTTCGAGCAGCTCCAGCAGCTCCACCTCAACGCCTCGCACCTGGCCAGGCTCAAGCGCAGCCCCGGCGAGGTCGGGCCGAGCTCCGTGCGGCCCCAGCCCCACCTGGGCACGGGCAACCAGAGCTCCAGAGTGGGGAGAGGAGCCCCACGCTGGGACTACTCCAGCACGTACATCAGTGCCAACACGCAGACGCACGCTCACTGGCGCATCGAGCTCATCTTCCTGGCCCGCGGCGACGCCGACAACAACATCTTCACCACGGAGCGCCTGGTCACCATCCACGAGGTGGAGCGCAAGATCATGGACCACCCTCGCTTCAGGGAGTTCTGCTGGAAGCCCCACGAGGTCCTGAAGGACCTGCCCCTGGGTTCTTACTCCTACTGCTCCCCTCCCAGCTCCCTCATGACCTACTTCTTCCCCACCGAGAGRGGAGGGAAGATTTACTATGACGGCATGGGGCAGGATCTCGCTGACATCCAGGGTGAGCTGGGGGCTGTGGGAAAGGGCTGGTGTGCTCCAGGGATGCCTCTCACCAGCTTCAGGTAGTCAGGAGTGTGCAGCTCAGTGTGACTGCCTCATATGGAGAGGTGGATGCTGCTGGGCTGTGCCTTGAGGAGTTGTCTTTGCTGCACCAGGGGTCCCTTTTCAACCCTGCAGCTCACACAGACCCCCAGAGCAAGTGAGGGGGTGTCCTGCATGGCACAGATGTCTTCTACTGACCCTTGTCCCCTCTAGATTGTCACACTGCTACATGAAAGAACTGCAAAACACAGCCCTCGTGAGGGAAAAAGAAGAAGAGAGAGTTTATTTGAAAAATCAGAGATATTTATACAACAGAGAGAACAGGAAATGGTTGGAGGAGAAAGCTTCTACCTCTCCACACACACTGGCTAGTACACGTGCTTGTCAAGAAATCYATCCTACTAGAAAGAATGTAAACATCAAAGCTAGTTAGAAAACAACACCTGTTATTTACATGAAAAACCCGTGGGAATCTGAGTCTAAACTACAGCTTCTCAGAAGGCTTAAAAATTCAGAGTGACACTAGATAGCTGTGGTTAACTACAGCAATGCCAGGGCTTGAAAATACAATAGGGATGAGCTTCCCTGCCCTACAGAGCAGATTAAAGTGGGATGCTCTGGCAGCTTGTGAGTCACCAACTGGAAAGGATCCCATAAGGAGAGGAGGAGAAAGGCCCTGCCTCCTCCTCCTCCCAGCTCTGTACCCTGTACTGTGCACCTCTAGCASAACAGAGGCTCTGGGTCGTGACAAAGGGGTGACTCATGAGGAGTCTGTGGGTGTGAGGTGGGATGTAGGCTCCATCTGTCTGCAGGCCAGGCTGCAGAGGGGAGCTGTCCAGGAGCCACGCAGGGAGCAAGCAAAGMATTGAGTCCATCTGCTCCAGTAACACTTCTGCTACCAAATCAGGAAWGAGTTTCTGGTCTTGTACAAACCCTAGGGAACTGGATCTGTCTATTTTGGGAATAGATAGGCAGTGTCTCTTAGCAAGAACKAGCTGAGTGCCTCCATCTCTGCATTCAGATGGCAGAGGCACCAGGTCACAGCAGAGCCAGGWCTCCTCTTCCATTTGTCTAGTCCTTGTGCTTCCAAGTGTAATGGAGAAAATACTGTCCCTGTGTGAGGGAAGGAAGAGCATCCAGCAGTGGGAGTGTTGATGTTGGCTGGGGGTGCTGTGGTTCAGGTCAGTTAGGGGGCAGATGTGTCCGTGATGGTGAAGTGCACATGGGCAGCAGCCCAAGCAATCACAGAACAGAAGCAAGCCAGGTTTCCCTGGCCCTTCTTGCTCTGTGGAAGGCAGCAGCAGTCAGCATCTCTCTCATGAGGGACAGGGTGACTCCTTTCCCTGTGTCTTGCCAAGACAACAAAGCAGGAGCCAACAAAAGCAGCGCCGCTTTCTCCTGCAGGATCCCTGGAGCTGGCCATGACCCACCCCGAATTCTACTGGTACGTGGATGAGGGCTTGTCTGCAGAGAACATGAAGAGCTCCCTGCTGCGGAGCGAGATCCTCTTCGGGGCACCRCTGCCCAACTACTACTCGGTGGAGGATCGCTGGGAGGAGCAGCGCCGCAAGTTCCAGAACTTTGTCATCACTTACGTGGCCATGCTGGCCAAGCAGTCCACCAGGTGAGSGTGTGTGCAGGCAGGGCAGCTGGGAGTGCASCRGGGCAGGGAAGGGCAGAKGATGGTGTTGCCTTGGGAGGGCCCTTCTCAAAACCMAGGGCTCCCTCCYGAAAACCCCAGCCACACTCCCTGTCCCCTTGGGTCTATTTGCATATTGAGKTTAATTGTCCAATTACAACTCCAGGCTGTGAAGTCTCATCCTTCTTGTTTTCCTCTTCAGTCCATCSTTGTTGATGCTTTTGGGCCAGAAAGTTGTCCTTGGTTTTCGGCAGGAAAGGATTTGTTTKGTCTACCTAYKACCTACTAGCACTTAATATGAAGCTTAAAACTACACCCAAAACAGCCTGGAATCTGAAAAACATAAAGGCTAAAATTAAAGGCATCAATGGAATGGATCTTTCAGGGCACAAGCTCTGCCTTAGAGTTCCCACCAGGGCAGGAGTGCCTGTTCTGCTCCAAGAGCCGCGTTTGGCTTCACTGGGAGGGCACCAGGCACTGAAGGCTTGACATGCTGGGGCTACTGGTCAGACTGGAACAGTGGCCATGGCATGTGGCAGTGGGGGTTTAGAATAAAGCCTTTAGCCAGGCTCCAGGCAGCCTCTCCAGTGGAAAGGACACTTGGGGGAWATCAGGCAAGGCAATCAACTCACCCATGCACACAGCCAKGGGCTGGATCAGCAGGGAGAGGCAGAAGGCTCTKAGCCTGGATAAATTCCAGCARGGTTTATTTCCAAGGTGCTGRAGGGAGTCCAGGTCCAAAGAGGAGTAACATGTGYCTGGCTCTGCCTTCAGTRTGGTTTTGGGCATYCAATGACCAACAGGTACAAAGGACAGGTGAGGTCAGTGACCYATGGGCAGGACAGGGCTGTCACTGGGRTACCACAGCCARTGGATCAACAGGGAAAGAAGAAACCAGGGGAATYTGGGTATCAGGATTACAGAGTGTCCCCAGGCCTTGCAGGGGAGTGTCCATGGTAATTCTYCCAGGGCCAGACTTTGGGTGTGATTTCCAGTGGCTCCAGGGACTCCACARTGGCATMAGATTCCAGATGAAGGAGAAAAAGCATCTCCATTGAAGCTGGGCTCAGCACGGAGTTGTGAATGATGGTGGGGAGCACATGGCAGCAAACTCCTCACATGCCACTACTGCCACTTCCTACTGCAGCAACATGCCAGAGACACCAGCAGAGACAATGAAAAGGGGACAGAGTTTGAATCTACTGCCTGCATTTCCACTGAGTCCTTGTCTGGCGTTTGGATCTTTTCACTTCCATTTACAAATCCAGTTCCACTGGCTMAAACAGAGCTGCCTTCCTGCTCTGAATTTGGCACCTGGTCTTATGCAGGGGRTGAAATGGTCTTTACTCAAGGCTGCTCAGCCTGTGGATCCAATTCTGCTTTTAGTTTTTGTACAGGGAGGTAGGGAGGGGAGTTCCAGGGCAGGGTGAGTTTCAGGAAGTGCAGGCTTTTTTCACCACYAGCTCTGTGTGACTTGGTTGAACAGAGCTTTGCTCAGTGCTTGTGAGAGAGAGAGATGATAAAGTAGAGCTAAAAGGGCTAAAAGAGCATCCCAGTACCCTGAGAGAAGGCTGTGTCCCAGTCTCTGTACCTGCCCTGAGTCTCAGCACTTCCCAGAAGGAGGAATTAGAATGGTTGGAATGCAGGAGCATTCTCAGCAATGGGCTGGGAAAGCAGCTTGTGATTGTGACAAGCCAAAAGGGAATTGAGGCCAAGGCTCAGTTCCAGAACTCAGATCCCTGATAGCCTCCTCTGGTGCAGCATTATTGTAGTCCTGGTTAAATTATGTTGGATTACTTCTGCTCTGAGCCTGCTTGCAGAGGCAGAAGCTGGTAAATCATACGGTTTCTGATTAAGGTCTCACTGTGCCTGCATCCACTGTGCTAATATAATAAGCAATGATTAGAATTCCAGATGGAATTGGCTCTGAAGGCTCCAGGAGCTGTCTATTAGTGCCTGAGACCCACCAAGCAGTGAAGGAATTTGAAAAATATCAGAGCTGCTCTTTATTTCCCTCCTTCCCTGTGTGAATTCCACCTCCAGCAGCAACTTTGTTCAACCTGTTCTCACTGCTCTGCTTCCTCAGAGAACTGCCAGGTTATTAGAGCAGTGACCTCCTTTGGCTCTGAAGCAGATGCTGTGCTTTGAACCACCTGGGCCCTGCTCCTTTTGTGCTCACCTGCTCCTCTTCCTTCATCTCTTCCCCACCCCAGCAAAGTCCAGGTGCTGTATGGAGGGACRGATTTGTTTGACTACGAAGTGAGGAGGACTTTCAACAATGACATGTTGCTGGCCTTCATCAGCAGCAGCTGCATCGCTGTCTTGGTCTACGTCCTCACGTCCTGCTCAGGTAGGCTGGAGCACCACAGCTCTGACACCCACACAGGTGTGCCACAGCTCCCCTGACACAAACCCAGGTGTGCCACAGCTCTAACAAACACAAACCCAGGTGTGCCACAGCTCTAACACAAACCCAGGTGTGCCACAGCTCCCCTGACACAAACCCAGGTGTACCACAGCTCCCCTGACACAAACCCAGGTGTGCCACAGCTCTGACACCAATCCAGGTGTGCCACAGCTCTAACACAGACCCAGGTGTGCCACA
>CADDXX010000642.1:132939-144343 GCA_902810485.1 Alauda arvensis
TGCCACTGATAAAACAGCCTCTGTCTCAGTGCTTTACCCACCAGGTTTGCTGATTATGAGGTGTGCTGTTCTCAGGTTCCTCCAGACATCTCTGCCTTGCCTGCAATCCTGCCCCAGCTGATCCCAGCCCCGTGTTCTCTCTCTTCTGTAGATCCCAGCTGTGCATGACTTTGGCCTCTTCATGTCCCTGATTGTGTCCTGCTGCTGGGTGGCCGTGCTCTTCACCATGCCAGCTGCTCTTGGGATATGGACCCTTTATGTGTCCCCACTAGAGAGCTCCTGCCAAGCCAGGTGAGCCCTGGAGCCTGTGGGTGGGAAGCTGTGGAGTTTGCAGTCAAGGAGGTTTGCAAATCCCTTCCCTATCTCCTCAGTTCATCCTCATTCTCCTCAGGCAGCTTGGCTTTGGCTCTGACAGGAGGGAAATTTAAGTTCTGCCATTCCAGGCTGGAGCCAAATGGAAGGGTCAGATCCCAGTCTCGTTGTCTCTCAGTCAATCCTCTTGGCTGAATCCCATGGAGCATTGGGCCATTTGTTTCCTCAGAGCACTTCATGCACAGCTAAACCTTCAGGGGGTGGAGACACAAGCCCTGCAAGGCAGACACGAGCAGGACATGGGGATTTGTGTTTGAAAGTCAGCACATTTCCTCTTCCCCTGCTCTTCAGCACYGCAGATGAGCTGGCCTGGTTTRATTCMTCAGCAGGGAGAYGRAAGTGCTGRAACTSCCATCCCTCAGCTCCCAGWGCCCAGRGCTCAGCCCTGCCCTGTGCATCCAGCCCAGCCCTTGCCCTCCCAGCACTCAGCAATGGGATTTGCTCCTGGCAGTGCCTGTTGTCTTTCCACATCGTTGGAGCCCACTGATGACTCTTCACGGGGTGTGTGGTTTGAAACCCTTGCCTTTGTCTCCTTTCCTGTTCCAATCCAGCTGCAGTCAGAAGTGCACCAAGAAGAGCGCCCTGCACCTGGCTGAAGATCTCTTCATTGCCTCAGACACCTCCTCCAGAGGCAGGGAGACCCTGCCCTACCTGGATGATGACATTCCCCTGCTCAGTGTGGAGGAGGAGCCCGGTATGTGCCTGCTGTGTGCTGCCTTCGGGGGGATCACACTGCCCCCCTCGCCCTGCCGCTCTCCCTGGCACTGGGCCTTGCCTCAGCTCCCTGAATTTTGGGATGGTGCCATCACGGGAGGTTGTAGGAGTCAGGACTCAGTGTTCTTTGTAGGTTTGGGATCTTCAGTGGGTGTCAGTGCATGCTTTCTGAGCTACTTTGCTAATTCTCCTGGGTGCACTGTGGTCTGCTTTCTGTCTGGAATCACTGGTTGTGACAGGGATCATGAAACACCTGATCCATAACACCAGGACAGCTCACCATGGAGCAAGGTTTTCCCTTCTTCCCTGCCATTTGGAGCACTGCATTTGGGAAGCAGGAGAAAGAACACTGCTGCTCTCCTAGAGCAGCTCCTTCATCGTGGTTTGAGGAGAGCAGGGACTTGCCTGGTACCACACAAGCAATCCAGGAGAAAAGCCCAGAAATTCCCTATCTGTTGTTAGCAGGAGATAATCCTCCCAGCCCTGATCTCAAGAAAAAGATGCTTACAGGATCATGCTCTCTTGTACTTGGCTTTTTAAAACTTGCTGGCATCTCCTCCTTTTCAAAGCCCCGACAGCCGTGGTCAGATCAGTGAGTATCTCTCAAGGCTAGAAGCAAACTGGAGCTGGAGATAACYAAATCAATTCCATGGCATGTGCAGAGCCCTTGCTGCAGGAGCTGGCAGTGAGATGCCTTTGACAGGCAGGCAGAGAAGCTCTGGCTCTGTGCTGTGGGAGTTCTCAGAGTGCCAGAGCCACATGCAGTGATGCTGTGTGGATAGAATCCCTCTCCTCCCTGCAAACAGCAGAATGTTTTTCCTCCAGGGCTCCTGGGAGTCAGGGAGCTGTGAAGAAGCAGAGCAGCTTGTTCCAGTGGTTTGTAGGGTGGCTGTACARTGTGCCAGGCAAGCCTCATCCCACCACAGCAAGTGCCCACTTCTCACACACAGAGAAGGGGGCAGTTCCCTGATGTGGAGAGGAGAGAAYCAGGGAGCAGCCAGGCTGCAGTCAGGAAGAGGTCAGCTGTGTGTGRTTAGCTGTGACATATTTAGTGGGACAGGGACAAATTGTGCTTGGCCCAAGAAGCATGCAGTGTCCCTGTGACCCTGTGGGCAGTGTCTGTGGGGTTTGGTGGAGCAAGGAACAGCCTGAAGCATCGATTTGGACTGAGCTGTGGGTTTACCTGTGTAGCTGTTGCATGGCAGTGGCTTGACAAAGATGCTTCTTCAAACATCCTGGAGTCACTGGGGTCTTTAGCTGGAGTGAGCTGTGCAGAAAAGGAGAGCAGAGAGCTCTGAGAGGCACTCCTGGCACTGAGACTGCTTTTGGTTTCTCTCTGTTCCAGTCTCCCTGGAAATGGGGGATGTCCCCYTGGTGTCTGTGATGCCAGAGAATCTGCAGCTCTCAGCAGAGAGGAGCAGCCAGGGTCACTTGATAACTCACCTGCAGGAGCTGCTGGAGCACTGGGTGCTGTGGTCTGCAGTGAAGAGCAGATGGGTGATTGTGGGTAAGGAAGGAGCTGGGTTGCATCTACGTGGGTTTTGGAGGGTTTGACATTTCAGTCAGTCTCCAAGCCTCGATTATTCATGACAAGAGGTGGGAAAAATTGGCATGCTGAATGGTTTCTAGCACAGGGGAAGAGTGCTCCCACAACAGTCAGCCCCTAAGGGATTTCTCCATCCATTTCTCCTCACTCAGATCTAAAGTGCCAAATCCTGATGGAGTTTTTCCCAGGCATGGGGGTTGCTACAAGAAAGCCCAGCTGCCACTGTGCTTCAGTGGATGAAAACACCTTCTTTCTACCCCTGCTCTCTGAGCATGTCTGAGGTGTGAAGTGCATGCAGGGCCCCACACTTACCCAGGTTTCTCCTTTGCAGGGCTCTTCCTCCTGGTTTTGCTCCTGTCCATATTCTTTGCCAGCCGCCTCCACCCCGCCAGCCGTGCTCCGCTCCTGTTCCGGCCAGACACGAACATCCAGGTGCTGCTGGACCTCAAATACAACCTGAGTGCTGAGGGGATCTCCTGCATCACCTGCTCAGGTGAGCACACTGCTCCCCAAACCACGGGGGAGCCAGCCTGGCCTAAGCCCTGGGCAGGAGGAGCTGAAAGGTGAGACAGACACTTAAAATGTTCAAATATCTCATTGGATGTGGCAAACCAGAGTGTGTCTGGTTCTCCTGGATGGGCAGGAGCCTGGGCAGGGGAGTGGATCCTCCCTGGTCTATGCCAGAAACAGTGGTGGCTTTTGGTCTGAGCCCATGGAAAAAGCACTGCCAGGGCTGTGTGAGCATTTGGAGGTCACAAGGGTTTGATTGGTGTGATTTTTGTTCTGTCACTGGGTGAGTAGAAGGGTTTTATATTTTGCTACATAGACATAAATGGGGCCAAGATGGAGGCAGATCAGTGTGATAAGAGCACATGTTTCTGTCTTCCTTTTCCTCTTCCTCTTTGCAAAGGGTGATGGGTTTTTAGGATTGGTGAAGGTGCAATTTCACTGCATGACAGGGGTTTTAGTTATTGGAGTTTATAGAAAAACAATGTTAACGTAGTTCAGAGTATAAAAGCCCAGACACTGTCGTGGGTGGGAGAGAAACCATCTCTCCAGCTGCTTGTGAACTTCACACTGGACAGAAAGAACTTAGAGATAAGATTTGTAAAATAAACATCTGCAGTCCACAGCCCAGATGTTCTCTGATTCCTTCTTTCAAGCATGGGCTGGTGAGAAGAAAGATTTTACACTGCCGGGGTTAATGTCAGAAGAGACAACTCCAACAATTGGACACATTGGGAATGGGATGGTTGAGTAGCCTGAGGGGAGTACTTAGAAAAGTATTTCCTGCTTTAGCTATGAACTGCCTGAATGTTCCTTCTGGAGCAATCCCTTCACAGACCATGAAAACTGACTGGTTTTACTCATAAGTGCTGCTCTGTGGCACTGAGGGTCTGTGGCACTGAGGGTCTGTGGCACTGAGGGTCTGTGGCACTGAGGGTCTGTGTTGCCTGCTCAGGGTTTGGAATTCAGCAGCAGAACCTGTGCTAAGCACAGGCCTGCTGTGTCTTTTCTCGTGCCATCCACTCTCTCCTCCCTGACTAACCTTGTGGGACAGGTTTGTTTCAGGAAAAGCCCCACAGCCTGCAGAGCAACATCCGAGCTTCCTTGGAGAAAAAGAAGAGGGGCTCGGGGCCACCTTGGGGGAGCAAAGGCAGCACGGGTGACACGGGGCAGCAAGGTGAGTGGGGTGGGATGGCTTTGGTCACATTTGTGGCCAACAAAATAAACCACATGCTCTCTGAACAGCTGATGGGGAATAATTCTGCTCAGAGCCTGCCCCACTGAGCCCTTGGTGCTGGATGTGTGGGGCATCTTTAGGATCCCCCTTTCCCTGCTGCTCTCTAGGACATGGTTTATTGTGTTGTGTAGTGTCACATCCCTCTGATCTGAGCACAGGGCTGGCAACTCCAAGCTTTCCCATCCCTGTTCACAACCTTGTTGGCAGGTCACAAGGACAGTAAATTCAGGAGATTTTTTTGAGGATAAAACAGTTACTGAGGCAGCTCCCAGGATGCCATGAATCAATAARCCATCAGGAATGGCTGCAGCTCAGGATGTGTTTGTGACAGCCTTTGTGTGCTGTGCCTGCTGTCCCAGAGCAGAAAGCAGCCCAGAGAAAACCCTGCTTTGCTCTGCCTGTGTCTGTGGGGATTTGCTGGTTGAGAAGAACCACCAAACCTCACRGCCCCTGTTTCCCTCAGAGCTCCAGGGCACCGTGTACATCTCCAAGTCCAGGAGCAAGGGGAGACCAGCCATCTACAGATTCTCACTCAATGCCAGCRTCCCTGCCCCCTGGCAGATGGTGTCACCAGGAGATGGGGAGGTGCCTTCCTTCCAGGTAAGTCACCCAGGATGCTGGAGCCCTCCAGCAGGAGGGCAGCACTCTGCAGGTGAGCACAAGAGCCTCCTCCTGTCTCTCCATGGGGCCCTTTGGGTGGCATTTTCGGGGCATTGCAGTAGGGCAGGTAACACAGAGGGCATTGTGATGATACCTCGGGGTGGCACAGGGCTTCACCTGCTGCTGTGGTGAGGTGATTATCAGTGATGGGGGCAGAGCTGAGCGTGTCACTGGGGTGGAAATCCCTCACCCTGGGCAGAGCAGCCACCACTCAGCCCAGCCCACTGGGAATGGAGGGTGTCAAGGGCCTGTCACACACACTGGGGCTGTGCCTGCAGTGCTCAGGTGCTCAGGGAGGAGGAGGAGGGGGGCAGAGTGTGATGCTGATGTGCAAAGAGGCTGCAAACCCCGTGGAGTTAAGTGTCTGTTTTCATTAATCCGTTGCTCAGGTGTATAGAGTGCCTTTCGGTAACTTCACCAGGAAGCTGACAGCTTGTGTGTCCACAGTAGGGCTGCTTAAGCAGATGAGCCCCAGGAAGTGGATGATGACCACCTTGTCCTGTGACACCAAGAGGGGCTGGAAGTTCGATTTCAGTTTCTACGTGGCCTCCAAGGAGCAGCAGCGAACACGGTAAAAAAAAACACTTCCAAAAACCTCCCTCTAAGGACAGGGCAGCAGAAACAGCACAGCTGAGAGGCTGATGGGGGATGGCCAGTGCCACTCCTGCCCTCACTCAGTGACACCCWTGGCTCTAGAATTTGCTTTGCTGCATGTACACCCCACCCCTGCASTCACTCTGCAGGCCCATACATCACCGACATGCAGAAGAAATTGTCACTGGGGGCTTCTTTGGGTGGCACAGAGWTGTTGCTGATGTGGTTCTTGCCCTTACCCACTGTGGGAATGCACCCCAAAACCAAGCAGATGTTTTTCATATATGGAAAAAGGGTTTCAGTTTTAAAAGGAAAAAGCTGTAGAAATTTCTTTGCTCTCCTGACAGCAACTGATTGAAGGCCAAGACAGTGACACTGACAGGTCTCTTTATCTGTCCCTCAGAAGCTATTCTCTATTGGGCAGTTTACCAAAAAACCCACCTGAATGGTTCTAAAGGGAGAGCACGAGGCTTCTTGGTGCTTTTTGGGGTGTCATGGCAAGGTGCAATGAGCTTACCTGCACCTGTGCACGGTTTCTATTTTGCTCTTTATTATTTTATGAGTTTACTAAACTTTTTGCTTTACAAAACACACCCAAGGAGCCGTCTCACAAATTATTCTGAGCCATTCTGAGAATGAAAGGACTTAATACACTTCCACATGGCTCATTCCACTCTGGCCACGTGTAAGCTTGTATTAACCCCCCTGAACTCTCAGGCTGAACATTCAGCACAGAATATGCAATGGCTAGGATGGATACAGGCCTGCAGATGTTCACCTCTCCCTTTGCTTCTGCCCCTGGGAATGTCTGTTTCCACATTTTGGGCACTCCATCTTTTCCACCTCTGTAACAAACTTGTTTGCTGCACAGGAAGCTCTATTTTGCCCAGTCACACAAGCCCCCTTACCACGGCCGAGTGTGTGTGGCACCCCCAGGCTGCCTGCTCAGCTCCAGCCCRGATGGACCCACCAAAGGCATCCTGTATGTGCCCAGTGAGAAAGGTGAGCTGATGTCCAAACGCGCCGAGACCCSGAGAGAACCGAACCTTTTCCTAAAATTAACCCATCTCCGTTCTKCCTTTGACAGCAGCGCCCAAAGCAAAGCCGTCAGCCACATCTGGATTTAACCCCTGCATGAACACGGGCTGTGGGAAGCCAGCAGCACGGCCCCTGGTGGATACAGGAGCCATGGTGTTCGTGGTGTTCGGCATCAGAGGCGTCAACCGCACCGGGCGCCCCGACAACCACGTCATTGGAGACATGGTACCCGTGGGCTGGCACGCCCTGCTGCCCTGGCAGGCTGGGGGACAGGATTTCTGCATGGTGTTCACAGCCCAGGGAGCCCCAGCAGTCTGGGTTGGTGGAAGGTTGTGGCTCTGTGACGATTCAGTGCAGTTCTCTCTGAGCAAATTGACAAAATGATGGAGATCAGAAAGCCCTTGCTGCAAAAAAACCACTTCAGGCTTTTCAGAAAATCCCTCTGAGTGCAGTATATAACCTTCTAATTTTGAGTCTAAACCTGGCTTTCTGGAGGATTTTAGAAACAAACCCATCTTGAGCGCAGTGTAAAATCTCTCCACAAATTCGAGACTGAGGGAACTGATATTTTTCTATCCTATATATCGTGTTATGAAGTATTAACAAATAAAAATCAATTTCTTTAGTAAAAGGTTACTAAATGTGACTTTYCTAGAAGCAGCTTATCTCTGAGATCTGATACCTTGGCACACGACAGTCTTTCCCCTAGAAAAATGATGCTTAGCTTGGGCTGATGCACTTCAGCTCTCTGCCTTTCCTCCTGCTCTGTGRTTTTGGGGGCACTGTGCATTTTGATTGCCTGTTTCCTCTGGAGGGGCAGTGAGTGGGGCAGGCAGTGCCAGTTTTGCTGTGTGGATGATGYCTCACGTGTGGTGCTCTCGCATTTGTGTCTCCTTGTGAAAGGGCAGTGTTATCTACGATGACAGCTTCGACCTCTTCAAAGAGATYGGCAACCTGTGCCGCCTCTGCAAAGCCATTGCCAGCAACTCGGAGCTGGTGAAGCCCGGAGGGGCTCAGTGCCTGCCCTCGGGTAGGTTTAGACAGCTCCTCTGCAGCCCTGCCTCTGCTTGCCTCACCTGGGGTCCTCAAACCTGCTTCCAGCTGTCTCCTTYTCTTCCCAAGGCAGCTTGACCCTTCTAGAACGTGGTTGTGCTTTTTGGGACACAAAGAAAGAAAAAAAGGTGGTCTCTGGGTGTATTCTTTGGGATTTAATTCAGAAAGATAAGAACAGAATTGCGTTTGCTCTTTCCAGTCATGGGTATTGCTTTGAGATACAATCTTTTGATTTAGTAAATRTCTCTGTAGTAGCTCCTGAATAGCAATGAGCTCACAGCTGATCTCGTTGCAGTGAGGCTGCTCACTGTCCCTGTGGCTTTGCACACTGACCAGTGACCATCTCTCCCAGCTTCTGGGGTCACAAGGTTGTGGAGCTGAGCYTAGGGAGTGCATATTGGCTTCAGGATAAAAGTCAAACTCATACCTGGAGCAAATCCCTGCCAGGCCAGGCAGACAGCCCTCAGCTCTTGCTCTTTGTGCTGCTTCCTGACAGCTGGGGACAGACAGCAGTGGCACTGTCCTGTCCCATGCTGATGACAGAGAGTGTCCTTGCAAGCCACAGCAGCTGAGAGCTGTGATGCTGAGRCTTGAAGGGCTTTGGCAAACCAGAGTGGCAAGGGGGAGCAGCTGGGCACAGATGGGTCCTGGGACTCTCTTGGGGCTCTCATTTTTGGGTTGTTGGTTGGGKTTTTTTCCATCCCCTTGCTCCAACGTGCTTCCTTTCTTTCCCTGTTCTGCCCTCCACCTCCTGCTCTTTCTYTCCCTCCAGGTTACAGCATCTCCTCCTTTCTGCAGATGTTGCACCCTGAATGCAAGAACATCCCAGAGCCAAACCTGCTGCCTGGCCAGCTCTCTCACGGGGCAGTGGGGGTGAAGGATGGGAAGGTGAAGTGGATTTCCATGGCATTTGAGTCGGTGAGCACATGGTGGCATTGCCATCCTGGTGGCATTGCCATCCTGGTGACATTGCCATCCTGGTGGCATTGCCATCCTGGTGGCATTGCCATCCTGGTGACATTGCCATCCTGGTGGCAGTTTCATCCTGGTGGCATTGCCATCCTGGTGACAGTTTCATCTTGTTACCTCTGGGAGTTTTCTGTACTGGCCACTTCCATTTGCAGCCACGATTGGGTGTTTGTTGCAGACAGATGCCTGCACTCACAAGTTGGTGGAAGTGGCTGCTTGCACACACAAAAGCTGGTGGCAGATTTGCCCMAGTGCCACTGCCAGCTCTGCCCCTCAAGCTGGGTTGTTCTGCCCYTTTGCCTGCCCAAAGAACAGGACATGAGTGGTGTGTTTATCTTGTCACAGACAACCTACAAGGGGAAATCATCCTTCCAGACCTATGCTGACTATCTGAAATGGGAGACGTTCCTGCAGCAGCAGCTCCAGCTCCTCCCCGAGGGCTCTGCTCTCCGCCACGGATTCCAGACCTGTGAGCACTGGAAGCAGATTTTCATGGAGATTATAGGCAAGTCACTGCCCTGTCTGTCTCCCTGGGGAACCCATGCCCTGTGATGCATCCTCACAGCTCACTCCATCCCATAATGTGGGCATGGGTTGTATCTGCAGTCCCTTGGCATTGCTGTGCCAGCTCCTAAAGCCTGCCCTAAGCAAGGTGTATGGCCAAAATCAGGCAAAGCCCAAGGAAATGGGTRAGGGAAGGGGCTCAGCCCTGCTGATGAGAGATTCAAGAAACCTGTCACCTCCTTTCCACTTCCATCCTGCCCTTCCTGTCTTCCCCACTGTGAGTCCCTGCCTGCCTTGGTGCCAGCAGGAGCATTTGCAGCTGTCACCTTGCAGGATTCACATCAGCTGGCTGTTTCCTTGCAGGAGTGCAGAGTGCCCTGTATGGCCTTGTCCTCTCCCTGGTCATCTGCGTGGCTGCTGTGGCAGTGTTCACCACRCACATCCTCCTCCTGCTGCCAGTGCTGCTCAGCATCTTAGGTAAAAACACACCAGTTTTCCAGTGTGTGTTCAGGTTTTCACTCCTCCTGAAATGGGTGGATTCTCTGGTGGTTTGAACTGAATTGCTCATATTCTATGAAAACCCTTCTGCTCAGAGAGCAGGCTGGCTGAGTGAACAGAAGAAGCTCTCAACAAATGCACGGGAACTTCACAGGGAAAGTAGATTTGTGTGTCTAATTCCCAGTGTGCTTTATCTACACAATCCCTTCTATTTGTTTAAATAAGGGGTTTAGCTACACAAATGCCAYCCCTACCTGTTATGTGTAATAATGTGATTAAGTCCCACAAGCTCTGAATAACAATTGCACTGCTTTCCAAGAACCTTCACCGTGGCTGCTGTTTCCAAGCASTGGGAGATGCTAAAAGCTGAGTATTTTAGCAGTTTTTGAGTATTTGAAGCAAAATTGTAAATTGTTTTCTCTCCCTAGTTGGTGATTTGATAATATTGTGGTCTAAGCTGCTAAACTTCTCTGTTTAAAAATCAAATCTATCATTTTGAAACCACTTAGTCTCCCACATATGACTCACAAACTAACAATTCTCTTTACCTTCAAGGAGGTGTGCTCAGCCTCTGTGTAACTCCAGCAGGCAGAACAACAGGCTCACTTCCCTGTGGTGCCTGTGTGCACACATGGACACTTTTCTGTGCTTGGGTTCATTTAGCAAGAGTTAATCTAGATTGGCATCAGTCTGTCAGTTTGCCTGATATTTAATTAGGTGTTAAAGCAGGTCTGGTCACCTCCCARAATGTGCTAAGGGAGGGTGAGGGAAGATTTTTTGTCTCTGTGGCAGAGGGTGCCAGATTCAGGCTGGGGTGGCACACAGACCTGTGGGGTGTGACCCCAAATTCACCAGGGACTGACTTGTCCCAGCAGTGCCAGACTGTCACACTGACACCAAAAAGAACACACGACACGCAGTCAAGAGGGGAAACGAAAAGAAGAAGAAGGGTTTACTGAATTTCGGGGATATTTATGCAAAAAGGAATAAAAGGTTCTGACAGGTGGAGGAAAGCACCACCTCTACACACACACTGGCTGATACACAGCTTGTCAAAGAAATCCATCCCACTAAGAAGAATGTAAACATCCAAGCCAGTTAGAAAACAACACCTGGTATTTCCATGAAAACCCATGGGAAAACTGACTCCAAGCTACAACTYATCAGAAGGCTTAAAAATTCAGGGTGACACCCCACTAACACCACCTTCCCCACACAGGGGTCGTGTGCCTGGTGGTGACCATCATGTACTGGTGTGGCTGGGAGATGGGGGCTGTGGAAGCCATCTCCCTCTCCATCCTCGTGGGCTCCTCTGTGGATTACTGYGTGCACCTGGTGGAGGGTTACCTGCTGGCAGGGGAGAACCTGCCGCTCCAGCAGGCAGAGGTGAGCTCTGGCCTTCCTGCAGCCTTGCATTCTTCTCTTCTCTCGTGCCCTGCATGCCACTCAGCTGGGGTGGGCAAGGGGGGGATGTGTCCTGGGGCACCCTCAGAGCATCCCTGGGGATTGGGATTTGCTGCTTGACAGCTCCAGGCTGTGAGCTTGTGTACCTGAGTACAACAAACCCAGGTGAGGGTTTCCAACCCTCGTGGTCGTCCCTTTCTTGCTGTTTCTACAGCCAGACCACCCTCTCAAAGGCTAGAACATCGGTGTAGCTGAGATGCTCATTTTAAAGGAGTAAAGATTCTTAGAAAAGTTCAAATTGTAGTTGA
>CADDXX010000642.1:154380-169201 GCA_902810485.1 Alauda arvensis
CACACTGTGCTGTTCTGTTTTTTTGGTATTATCTGCTGTGTGTAACTTGCTCTTTGAGCAAAGACAAACCCAAGGATGGGTTTGCCTGTGCTCAAGGTAGAATTGATCTAAATTGTCCTCCTGCCATGCACCCCTGGGATTTTATTTCTGTCTGCAGGGGCTCAGCCTGGGCAGGGCTTGCTCAGCTGGAGCCTCAGGTGTTCAATAACCAGGTGGTCTTTGCTAAATATTCTCAATTTCTGAAGAATCCCCCACCCAGTGCTCTCAAGGTGGTTTTTAACCATTGTTCTCTTCTCCCAGTGACTCTTGGGGCACACACAGCACTGGGGGAATTCCCTGGGAGAGCTTTGGAGCTGGAGATGTACAGCAAGAATGAAATGCAATTTCTGAGGGCATGGATTCAAATGAACTGGCTCATTTATAAAACCAACTTCTTCAGGCTGCGTGGCTTTTTGATGTCTCACCAGTGTTTAATTGTCTTAACTTGGTTTTAATAGAATTATTAGGGTTTCTATCTCTGTAGGTCTTGATTTATTTCACTGCTCTCAGTCTGGTGGCCTGTGGCAACGCTTCTGCTTAGCTTTGATTTTTAGGGAGGGGAAGTTCTTAAAACAGCAAATTTGTTCTGCTTTAGGAAAGGGAACTGTTCTTAACCAAATCATCTGTGTTTTGTGATGTGGGTCAAGCAAAACTATGGCAACACCACACTGGATTTATCTTGATGAGTTAATTATTCTCCTTTCCCATTTTGGGATGGCCTCTGCCCCTCAACTACAATTTGAACTTCTTTAAGAATCTTTACTCCTTTAAAATGAGWGTCTCAGGGGGAAGGMAAACCTGGCCAGGGGAGGRAGCCTGGCCCTGCATTTGGTGGGGAGTGATGAGACAGGACAGTGTGTGCCCAGCTGAGGGTGGGGCTCTCTGGGCTTTGCTGGGAAGGATGTAAATGATTTTTWAATTCCTGCTGGTTTTAACTTTTCCCCCGCTCCAAAAGGAGCAGGATTTGTGCTCTGTTCATGCCCTGAACACTGAGAGAGGAGGAATCCCCTTTGGAGCTGGGGATCCATTCTGGAAGACCTTGGGATGAGCCTTTGCAGAGGAGGGTTTTGTCCTCAGGCACTGCAGCTTTGCACAAGTGAGGAGTTTGTGCAGAGCACTGAAAATAATGCAGGAAAGTGCAGCCTGGATGTGCTGTCCCTCTGCCCCCACTTAAGAAAATATTGCCCTCCCAATTCAATCCTGTAGCCCATTATTCATGAGGTCATTACTGTTTAATTTAATCACCAAATGTCAGCTGAATCCCATTTATCCTGCCAGCTCGCTGGAGATTTACCTATTTATTTTACATTTCAAATGAATTGCTCATTATTCTGTCATTCTGGGATTTTATTCTGTAATTTATTTTGTGGCCCCTGACAAGTTTAAAATGAGCCCTGGCTCTCTCCTGTCTTGCATCTCAATTGTCAGCTCCGTGGCTCAAGTGTTGGATTGCAGGACTGAGGGACCTGACCCCAAATTTGGGGAGGGAGGGGAGCTCTGTAATCCCCCAGCTGCTGGTGGTGATTCARCTGAGMCACTCATTTTAAAGGAGTAAAGATTCTTARARAAGTTCAAATTGTAGTTGACAATRGRTTTGYTGATCTGGCTGAAATGAATGGATGAGCTTTGCTGRAATCAGTTAAAATTAGAGGATGGTGAGAAGAAGCCAGAKCTGAGATAAACTATCCCAGATCTCACTCATTGCTTGGCAGCTCCGTGTTTATGGAGCTGTTTTCAGTGMAAAACAGGGAAAGTGRTCCATGAAATCCCAGGAACACAGGACAATTGCAAACCTCCTGTTTGCAGAAAGCATTGAATGAGCCCTGGAAAACAGGAACCCAGGAGGTTTTCAAGGATTCATCAATCACAKCTGCWYTGAAAGGGTTGAAAGTTTTGGTGAGGAAGACTCATTTTACTTCCTCCTTTAGGTGACCACTCCTCATAAAAAGACCCCTGACTCATTTCAGAGAATAAACTACGCATGCTTAATGACCTTTTTGTTAATTAACATATAAAACAAACAAAAAAAAAGTGACAGGGGTATGAATATGCATTTGTATTTTGTGTGTTCAACACTTTGGTAAATAAAAGGCTCTGTAATCACCTGAGATCTTTGCAGGGTGCATTGGGGAGCTCGTAATAAACACACACTTTCTAACTTTAACTGTTAGAGGGTTTTTGTCCATCACAGTTGGATATCAATATTAGATCCATATTCATATTTTATTAAATCATTGCCAAAACCAGCCCTGTAAGGACCTGCACAGCCTGAGAGCACTGAATGCTCCCCTTGGTGCAGCTGCTTTGGAACATAAAATCAAAATGAAGCATCTTCTACATATGAAAGCCTGCAAGGTAATTAATATCCTGGCCATTACATTCCATGGCAGTGTACTCAGTGTTAATAAGCTAGCTAAGAGCTCTGCTTGAAATTAATAAGTTGCAAATGACCTAAGGGCCACTGCTTCATGCTTGCTTTTTTTTTTTCCCCCATGTACCCCCCCAGAACTGCAGAATCTAAATAGACMATTTCCATTTATGAGCCAGCATAATTATTCATAACTGCAGAGTTTKAAGGAATAAAAAGCCTTTCTGGTTAATTAGAAACTCCAGCATCTCAGGRAAATGAGGAAGGGGATGAAATCTGGGTTTGAGTGGGGTGCACAAATCAAAAGGAAGGGAGGTGTAATTCCTGCAGGAATTGTTAAATGCACAATCCTGAGGGCCCAGCTGTGTGAGCAGGAGCATGAAGCACACCAGGAGCATGAAGCACACCAGGAGCACAGCTGCCACATGTCCTGAGGATTTTTCCAACTCCTGGCTGCTCTCAGAAGAGGAGGACAGAAGGGAATGCTCCAAGGAGGAGAGGGATCAGCTTTTGATGGGAAAGATCAAGTCCCTTTTGCTCATTCACCTTTCCTGCCCTGCTCTGCCTTGAGCTGAGCTGCTTGGGGAGGTGTGAGAGAGGTGAAAGGAGCAGGAGCAGAACTGGGCAAAAGCCCTTGGGGTCACAAAGCTGAGATGATTGACCCAAAATCTCCTCTCCCCTTCAAAAAGGGGGCCATGGTGGGAGAAACTTGGAATGTTTTTATGTGTAATTGGCCCAAAATCTCCTCTCCCCCTTCAAAAAGGGGCCATGGTGGGAGAAGCTTGCAATGTTTTTATGTATAACTGGATTTTTTTTTTCCTTGCTCACATGAAGGTCAGTGTGCAGCCACCATCCAGCAGCAGAACCTTTAATAAAAACAAATTAAGACAAGGAGAGGTACAAGTATTAAAAGGCTTTGCTAATTATGTGGCTTGTTTAGCAGCAGGGCTGGGCTGTGGTGGTTTTTATTTCCAAGAGAAGGTGGCATTGCTCAGAGAGGAAAGGGAGAGAAGAGCTTTGGAAACTGGAATTATTTGTCTCCCTTGTGTGAGTGTGGATTACTCTGTGCCAGGTTTTCAGCCTGGTTCCTGTTTTCTGTGTTTAGGCTTTAGTTCTTTCCACACTCTCTGCAAACTGGGTGCTTCTCCTGAGCTGCTGTGCTCACAAATCACAGAATCACAGAATTTCTAGGTTGGAAGAGACCTTCAAGATCTCAACACTCTCTTGTTGGGGAAGATGAAAATTGAAACAGGAAAGCTTTACAGACATGTATGTTTAGCAGAAGGCTCTCTAAATGTGGAAGTGGTAAGAGAATCACAGAATCACAGAATCACAGAATTTTTTGGTTGGAAGAGACCTTTAAGATCATCGAGTCCAACCCCTGTTCTAACACCTCAACCAGATCATGGCACCCAGTGCCACATCCAGGCTTTGTTTAAACACATCCAGGGATGGTGACTCCACCACCTCAGAGCATCACTGRTGTGTGCAATCCCCCTGCAGCTCCAGTGCTCATCTTTTCCTCCATCCCTTAGGGGTAATTAGGGAAGAGCCTGTAAATTCATTAATTGTGGGCCTTCCCAAACCCAGATCAGCTCCTCCAGYCTCTCAGGTGGATCCATATTTAGAAGTGTGCTTAAAAATGCACCATCCTTCACTCAGTGAGGGGAAATGAATCCATCAYGTAAATACAGGCTCAGGTGCAGAATGGGAGAATCCTCAGGGAATTTTTTAGGATTAATGGAAGGATGTTCTTTGAGTGGCTTGGCTTCTTTCAGAAGTTATAATAAAAGTGATTTAACAATATACACAGTAGTAAGTTAAAAGAGCTTAAGGAGTAACTCACCTATGCTGCTGAGATCAGACTTTGTAAAGTGCATCTTCCCATGATAAAACAAATAAAAAAATCAGTTATTGGTACAAGAAATGCTGTTTGGCATAAGTGAATCTGAAATTTCTTATCTAGTCCCCTTTCTGCTCTAGCAAGACTTAAGTTTTGCATTTCAGGTTTTCTGTGGAACATGGAGTGAAGGTTTTCTGAGGATGCTGGGCTGGTAGGAGCTGTCCCAGAGTAAGATCAGCTCCTTGGCTCTGACACCCAGCAGATCCTTCCCCAGTGATATTTCTCCTATTTTGTGTTTTTCTTCAAACATCATCATTTCTGCTGTTACAGCCTGAAGATATTGTTGAAAAGTTTCATTAAATGTTACAGCTCATCATGGCTTTGATTACTGTGATTTTTAATGTGGGATGAGCCCTCTGTGAGTGTCTTTGTGCTCCCTTTTTTCCTCCCATCAAGCAGAGTGCTTTACCATCCAATTACTGTGGATTCACAGAGGGGCAGCATTAATTACCCTTTGTCCCAGCTCATCTCTTGAGACATTYTGTAATATCTCAATTATTTCTTTTTTTTCATTCTTTGCATTGTGAAGGGAATGTGTGGATTAAGAACCACCAGGAAGGTCAGGGCTTGGGGAGGGGGAGTTGTGGTAAAATCTCATCGGCTGTGATTCTTTCCTGTTGTCTGTGCCCCAGTTCACCTGATCCCTGCTCTCTCCCTGCTCCTGATGCCAAAGGAGGGATGGATTCCATGCCCTAACCTCAACCACTGACTGAACCTGGTGGTAAAGTGAGAGTAGAGGAGATGGGAAGAGGCACTGGGCTACAGTTCCTGTACTCACTGGAGCCTCCTGCAACCCTCACAATGACCATTAATGACTAATTAATGGCTCCCAGTGCAGTACTGATTAATTTAACCAGCCCTGCCACTGCTTCTGGTGCCTATACAGAAATGGGGAGGGGTCTCACAGCATTCAGACCCCCAGCCTGAGCCAGGGGTGCTGTTCTACACGAGGCTGGTGATGGGTGTGGGTGTCTGTAAATCCAGTTTCCTCCCTGACAGCTTTTCTGCCCCAGGAGAGCAGGCAGGAGATGGTTTGCAGCTCCTGGTGGCCTCCATGCTCCTCTGGCTCCTCCTGTCCTTCACTGGTTTGTAAGCTGCACTCTTGGGATGATGGAGGGCAAGGCTGCCTTTGGTGCTGCCACCTCAGCAGCTGCTGATTTGTTTTCTTGCCTCCCCTGCAGCAGGGATGAGGACAAGGCAGGGTTTTCTCTGACCTTGATCTCAGCATGAGCTTGTGCTCCTTYTCCTCCCACCCCAGCACCACCTGCCTTGGGAAGAGCTGCATGAAGGGCAGAGAGCCCTGCACAGAGAAGCAGGAAAACCCTGGGGTGAGAGTCTGGGGACAGCAGGGCAGTGCCCCAGGAGTGATTTTGCTGAGGGAAGGGATGAGGAGCAGGCAGCAAACAGCACCTGGGCAGAGGCAGGGACACAGAGCTGCCTCTGCAGCCTCTCCCTGTGTTCCAAGAGCAGCTGCCTGCCTGCTGGGCCTGGAAGGGCTGAAATGCCTGCTCTGCCTGSCTCTCCTGTGCATCCTCCAAGGGAAAACACGATCTGCTGCAGCTGGGAGAGGATCTGCACAGAGGCAGGAGCCAGCCTTGGCATGGGGGACAAGCTGTTCTGGCCCCCACTGGTGGGAGGTTTATTCATGGCTCGGTGGTTCAGTGTTCCATGACCCRCTTGCAACTTGTTCTTGTCTGTTTTGAAACTGTGAAATGAGGTGCAGTAATCAGGGAGGGTTTTAATAACCACCCCAGCCCTGACATTTAAATTACAGATGGCATTTTCAATTAAACAAGCACTCTCAGCAGGTTTAATTTAGCTATCAGTTCTGCTTTGTTCTTTAAGTGTTTCCTCAAAAACAGTGATGAATTTAACACTTGCTCACAGGGAGAAGAAACCAATCAGGCATCACTGAGCTTGATTATTCAGAGCTGACTGGAAAAGGGGAAGCCCCTTCAGGGATTGCTGAGYGTGCAGGGGGAAGCCAGAGAGTGAGTGGATGTTAAACTCCCCCAGCACAGCTCTGTGCACAGATTGTCCATCCTGGGGCTGCTCTCAGGTGTCATTCTGTGTGCCTCCGTGTGTGTACATCCAGCCACAGCTGGATTGGCTGCTTCCCAATGCACCCTGTGTGTGCTGTGGCTCACCTGTGTGCAYCCCTGCCTGCCTGCACTCCACACCTGCCCTTTCTATGCCTTTAAACATCTGTGTTCCCACTTTACCAGCTGTCCTAGGTTGCAATGTAAGATGTGCCCAAAGTCTGTATTCTATTTCCATCCTCATGGGCTGTTGGAGCCAGGTGGGGCAGTGTTTTCCCTGCCCCCTCCCTCAGGACTATCTGCTGTTAATGGCCCATCAATGCCCTGGTCAGTGACTCACAGGTAACTCCCTTATCTCTGTCCATGGCCCATCAATGCCCTGGTCAGTGACTCACAGGTAACTCCCTTATCTCTGTCCATGGCCCATCCATGCCCTGGTCAGTGACTCACAGGTAACTCCCTTATCTCTGTCCATGGCCCATCAATGCCCTGGTCAGTGACTCACAGGTGACTCCCTTATCTCTGTCCATGGCCCATCCATGCCCTGGTCAGTGACTCACAGGTAACTCCCTTATCTCTGTCCATGGCCCATCCATGCCCTGGTCAGTGACTCACAGGTCACTCCCCTCGGGAGCTCTCTCTGCTCAATGGGCAATCAAGGACCCCCTGTGTGATTCATGGAATGACATCAGCCCATTGTGAGCTGCTCTGCCCAGGGGGGAGGAGCCAAGCATTCCCACCTGGATATAATCTGGAGCTTGGGACAGCACAGGCACCGACTGGATTCCCAGAGGACAGGAGCTGCCAGATCTTTCTACAGGATCACTGCTTCAGCGAGACTGCTTCATTCAGACTGCTACCACCACACTAACAAACAGGGTGTCAGGTTGTATTCTGACTCTGCCAAGGGTCTTTTTTTGTTTGTTCCTTTTACTATTATATTTATTTTATAGTTTCCAATTAAATTGTATTTTCCTATTAAATTGTATTTCTGACTTAGTCTCTCACTGGTTTTGCTTTCAAACCAGTACACCAGGACACCCCAAATCCCCTCATGCTCACGAGCTCTCACTCTTTATTGCTTCCTTTTTCCAAGCAGAGCTGAGGCTGATCCCACCTCTGTTTAAAAACAAACTTAACAAGACCACAAAGAACATGGTGGGAGGGACTGATTTGGTTCCAAATTGTCTCCCTGCTGTCTGTGCCTTGCTTTCCCCATTAATTGCTGGATGTGCTGGTTGCTGACACACTGAGTTTGGTTGGCTTGTCCTTGTGGGCTCTGGGAGCTGCTGTTGCCAGCTGTTGTTGCTATTGCACCTGTGCTGAGAAGTGGCCTCCAGGTCTCTCCCAAGAGAGCAGCAGAGGATGGAAGCAGTGTCCCAGTTGTGCTGGGAGAAGTGCTGTGCTGTCTGGCCCTCTGAATTGCAGCAGCCTGGGGGCAGTGGTAACCCAAGAGATAACAAAGATCACTTCCTGATCTCCATGAATGAAACCCTGCCTGAATTTTCTTGGGATGTGTTTCCAGCCCTCTGTGGCAGAGCTCACTGTCCCTTAGGTCAGAAACTTCTCCTGTTACCTCCAAAGCCAGGTGGAACAGCTCTGGAGCTCAGAGCAGGTGGAGCTCTGCCCAGCACAAATTCAGGTCAGCTATCACTTGTGATACTGAATTCAATTCAACAACACAATTTGGGAAAGTCCTGCCTGGGCCAGAGCTCAAAAAGGGAATGGGATCAGGAATTGTGGTGTCAATACCTGGGTTTACATGAAAGGCCTGGATGTCACAGCTCTCTGAGGGTRAAATTCTCTTGGCCACCAAAAACCTGGCCATCATTTTTGCTTGGTGACTTCAGTGACAGAAGTGTGGTGCATAAATTGAGGCCAAGCTCCTGCTCCTTCCTTTGGAGGGGTTAGTATGGCACTTGGGGAAGAGCCTTTCCCTTCCAGCTGCAGAGAGCCTTGGAGCTGTCGTGAGGAGCCTCCTGCATTTCTTTCCAGTGTAAAACAGGGCTGGATAATTTCATCACTGCTAATAACATTTCTAGCAAGGCAAGCTACCATAATGATAAGGGTAATTTAATCTCATGCTTCAGGGATAAGCTGAGCTCAGGAGGGGAATCAGGGAGAATTCATTTCCTCCTTCCCTGTGGAAGCTGCTTAGCACAGTGGATCATTTGTGCTGAAAGGCTTTCCATGGCTCAGGGGCTGGGCTGACCCTCACAGTTGGGCTCCAGAACATCCCTGTTGCCTTCTGGCTCCTGATCTGGGGCAAATATGAGCCAAATTTGCCTGCAGGTGTTCCAGAAAGGGGAGAGGGTGATGAGGGGAGGGCAGGTGCTGCCTGCCTGAGAGCCCCAGTCCCTGCTCATCCTCCCAGCCCTTCTCAGGGGTGGGCTCACATTGCACCTCCAGTCCTCTGGGAGCTGCCCATGAGCCAGGACTGGTGGTAAATGATGGAGAGCAGCTTGGGGAGCTCTCCCAGCAGCTCTCTCACCCCCCTAGGACAGATCCCGTCTGGTCCCACAGATCTGTGAGCACCTCAGTGTTTCCTCCTGGATTACAGGGGGATGTTTTGCTCCCTGTCCCCATCTCCCAGCTCAGGAGGACAGTGCTGAGGACAACCTTTCTCACTGCTGAAAGCTGAGGCAAAGAAGGTGTTGAGTATCCCAGCCTTTCCTTCATCTTGTTATTTGTTGAGAATGAACCCCAGGGTGATGCAGCTCAGCCACAGGGAGTTTGCAGACCTTTCTGACAGGGTGGGAGCTCTCTACAAAGACCTGGCTGGCTGGGCTGGAGAGAGCAGRTGTCTGGCACACAGTGGGAGATGTCGGCAGGCATCTGCCCCAGTCCTCTCACTGAACTCTGTGCCATTTCATGGATTTATTTCCTCCAGTGCTTGATTTGGATAGGATCAGGTGATAGAGTTGTTCCAAGGGCTGTAAGTGGGCATTGGAGACCGTGAAAATGAAATTACACGTTCAAGAGCCATGCAGGGAAACCATGCAGAGCAACAATTTTTTTTTTAATTATTACTTATTTATTTACTTACTTCTAGGAGAGAAAACCCTGTGCTCAGCTGTGCTAGTCCTGGAGGGTGTGCTGGTGGGGGCACAGGGGAGGGTGCAGGTGGCAGGAAAGGATTTCTATTCATTTTTTTACCTCAAAACAAGTGTGAATTATTCATGGAGCTCCACTGACTTAGTGCAGGGTGGGAAAAGATTTCCTGTTCATTATTTACTGATCTCTTCAGGAACATTACATCTTTTTTATTTTATTTTATTTTTACCCAGAATCTTTCTAGGAAAAGGAGAAATTTCAGCCCCCTGGACTTTCAAGGAGTCCTTTGTAATGTACCTTCATTATTTATTCTTTATAATGAACCTTCTAGAATTCATTCCTAACAAAGGCAGTGTAAAGAAACATCCCTGTCATTAAACACTCTTCAGAGCTGTGCTTAAAAGATTTCCAGGTGGCAAAAAAAAGCCTCAGAGCACTCCAAGTCAATTGACTCTTGATGTGATTGATGGTGTCTACTCCTGTATTGAAGAGTCCTTGATTTCTGTCACCTGGTTCCTCCTCTGGCTGTGAACCAGGGATGAGAAGGCTGCAATGGGATGCACAAAAGACCACGCTGGGAAGAAGCCCAGCAGCTCTGGGAWGAGGTTTCTTTGGAGGTTACCAATCCCCAAAGTGCTGAGGATATAGAAATATTTGATTTTTTGACATTCACTTGCATTCCTGCATGTGCCAGGAGGGAGGAACACTGAGTTTGCTTTTCACTGGAGTTTTGCTCTTTTCTCTCTTTTTTTTCCAGCCCTAGCACTCTGTACACACACAGGTGCTGCAAGCCCTGCATGTTGGGATTTTAATGCTGTTTTCTAAAGGTTCTGTTCATCCTTTTTGACTTGCAGTTACATAGAGGGTAATTTCTCCAGCTGAAATACTTCTTCTGAATGTGTGCTTGTGCTTACTGTGACCAAACTCCCATCCCAAGTGGCCTTGGAGGCTGCACGAAGTGAGGGAGGCTTGAATGGGGAGACAAAGTTCAGGAAATAAATCAGTGGGCATGGATGTGTGGCTGTGCTCAGACTTTCTGTGTGACAGGCTCATGTCCCTGCCTCCACCCCTGTTCTTAAATAGGGACAATGGCTCATGGAAGGTAACAAAGTGTGCTGGTAGTTCACAAGTATTTCATGTCTCATTCTTGGAGCCAGCACAGGGATTAATGCATCTCTTGCCTTCTTTTTTTTCCTTTTAATACACAGGATCTTGCCTTTTAGGCCTACATGCCTCTATCAGAGCTCCTTTCTTCACCTTTTTTCATCCACACTGGATCCCAAACTCTCAGCTGAGGAAGGAAGCACTGACCTTCCTGATTGTCTGTGAGCAGCATCTCCTTTTCTGTAATGAACGTGTCAGACCATGAGCACTGCAGCTCCTCATTTCATTGAGCTGAAGCAATCAATGGCAACAAATCAGTACAATTCCCTTTGTTTTATCTGATTTTYCTCCATAAATGCTGCTGCCATTAAAACCTAGAGGAATCCTGTGCTTCTTKATGTGTGCCACTTTTTAATATATTAATGCCTCAATATTGTTAAACTTCACCAGGCCCGCAGTGCAGAATTTGCTGAGCAGGAAAAAAGGAGATTTTGTTTTTATTTTTTTTTCTCTCTTGCAAGAAATAACTCACTTTTCAGCTGTTGGAGGCAGTAGTAATTGATCCAGAGCTTTGCAGCTCGCCTTCYGGAATGGTTTCATTCTTGATGTAGGAATAAAATTCTGTTAGGTCAAATACACAGCAATAAATACAAGAAGCACATTAACTTTAATATATTGGATTATTCCACTTGGTGCTGATGGGGAAAAAAACAAGATTTAATTCCCCTGGCAATGCAGGCAAAGAAAATCGCTTTTCCTGCCCATGTTTTTTTCTGTTAAGTCATTTTTGTCTGTCGATGCTGCTGCAGGCTTTGGCAGGGTTTCATTTTACTTTTTTTTTTTTAACCTGGTGTGAAAGTGAGAAGTATTTTCCCCAAGTAAATTGTTCACAAGTTCTCTCCATGCCTTTCCTCTCCAGCTGTTGCAGCTTCCCTAGAGAGCTGTGAGGAGCTCTTGGTGCTGCCAGAAAAAGGGGATTGCCATGAGTGGGCAGGGCAGGGTGTGTTTTAGCTTCACTCTGCCATAGGAGTGAGGCACTGATTTCAGCACAGGTGTTCTCCTTTTCCCAGCCATGCTGGTGTTGGTTTCTCTTYCTACCCTGAAGCTTCTCAGTTAAAATTAGGATTTGCTTTTCCATGCCAACTGTTTTTGTGATGTTCCACCACAAAATCTGCTGCACTTTTCCTTGTGTGTCACACTCCAGAGCTCTCTTAGGGCTCCCATAGAGTGGTGGATGCACCCAGCAGTGCAATAATGACTCCCAAGTGATATTCCTTGCAGTGCTGAAGTCTTTCATCAGGCTTTAGAGGCAGTCCTTGTGCTGAGTCTTCACTCATTTCTCTGGGAGAGCAGTGCCATTAGAAACCTTTCCCACAATCCTTGCCTTTTCTCAGATTGCTGTTTTCTATTGGTAAAATGACAGATGAGAAGAGGCAGGAATTACTCCCTTGCTTGTCATCATGGCAGGCAGGTAGAAGRTGGCTCTGCTGTGGACCAGGCAAACAGCAGAAAGATTGCAAGAGGGATTTTTTCTGGCTGAGAGCAGAAACATCTCAGCATGATGGAGGACTGTAACAAAGGATTTGCAAGGGTAAAGCCTTTCTAGCCAGAAGGCTTGAAAAAAAGGCAGGATGGATCTGTGTCAGGAGTGATGTACAGGTGGGAAGGGATCTGAGTTAGACAGGGAGGGGACTTGGAGCAGGCAGGCTTGGGTTGTTTGGTTGGAACTGTGTGTGTTGGTTCCAAAGCATCTCTGTCCTGTGTGCAGGTTGGCAGGAGAGACTGGGGAAAAGCAAGAGAGGAGGGTCTGTGTGGGTAACTGAGGCTTTGCAGTGTTTTTAGCTGTCCAGGCAGGGTTATCAATAAGCCAGCCTCCTGCACCAGCACACAGACTCAGTCTGATTGTATTTGTCTGAGAGAAGAAAGATTTCACAATAATCCTGCTGATAATTAATTGGCTTTTGTTCAGCAAGAGTGAACAAGATCTCATCTTAATCTGTTTCATTATTTTGCCTTGTACAGCACAGTCAACACAAGATTAAGTTTAATTTTCAAGTAAAATGCCAAGKCATTACTCATATCTGGATCAGGATTTTATCTGCTTCATTTTGCAGTGCTTCACGTGTCAGTGTTAASGAGAGGAGCTGCACTGTGTGTGGTGAGGCACAAATAGCTCTGCTTGACTTCAGGACCTTCAGCAAGGATTGCAAGTGGCAGAGCTCTGATACATCCTTTCCCTTCCTCTTATAGCTGAGGGTAGGGAAAGGATGGTATCAGAGCTCTGCCACTTGCAGAGAAAATAGAGAAAGATCTATTTCCTTCAGGAAAACTTGGCTATTTATATATCCCACTGCATTTCAGGGCTTCTGAACATCTGCAATGTGCTCTGTGGGAGGCTTTCTCTGCCAGAGCTGCCTCCCCTCCCTGCTCCTGCTGCAGGGAGCCGCGTTTCCTTGCCCACCATCCATCAGCCCAAGGAGCTCTCTCATGGCTTTATTGCAGCCTCTCTGGGAGCACTGATTGCTGTGGTTAATGGGTCTGCACAGATCCCAGCTCCACATGAGCTGCTCTGAACGGCTGCAAGGGAGGTCAGCCAAGGGCAGGTGGGATGGAGCTGGGATTCCTGCCTGCCTGGGGGGGGCTCTGAGTGCCAGGGACACACACACAGCCCTGCTGCTCTGCCTGAGACTCTTCTGAGTCTGCTGGGCTGCATTAAGGTTAGAAAATACKCTGGAAGGAAAAGCATGTTGCTAATTTGAGTGGTACTTCAAWGCTCTAGGATAAAATTGTGCTGCTTGCACTTGAATTTGAAAGGTCTTGGTCTGTGTTCAGGCAGCTTTCASTGCTCTGATTACTCACTGCGGTTGAAAAGGCTGCTTGCATCCACTAGAGGTGTGTTGTGTCTGCTGCCCAAGAGGCAACAATCCTTCCAAAATGTGTATAGGAGGGCAGGGGTAAGCATTAGAGTGTGCAGCAAAGGCTGCACTCAAACCGCGCCAGCAGGCACTGCAGGAGGCTGAGAGGAAAACACTCTCTCGAGCCTAAAAACAAGGTGCAGGGCTCAGCAGCAGACCCAAAAGGCAGCATCCAGACCGGTACAAGAGGCCCAATCACATCTCTAGTGCGTCTCTCGGCACGGGCAGAGGCGGAACGTGCGGCTCCTGCCTGCAGCCCGAGTGCCCTCTGCTGTCACCGCYCGGGGAGCGGGCTGAGAGGGGACACAGCCTCCAACTGAGCCTGCCTGCCTGTGTYTGCCTTCTCTGCWCCTGKGACAGCTCTTCCTCAAGTCAGTCTYGACCATGAAYACGTTGTTTGGTTATCTGTGAACCTTTCTGTACACAGGCTGCTGTGTAAGGAGCTCGGCTCTCTGAGCAATCCTTGTGTTTACCAGGTTGTGTGAGATTTTCCAGCTGAACTCTGTAATTGTTGCTGTTCTCTCTGTAATTCCAAAGTGTCTCCCCAGCAGAAAAGCATCTTTAGGTGCTTATTTCCCTGCTAGGTAAGGAGAGTGAGGGCAGGGGAGTGCCTGCTCTGAGGACATCAGGAGGAACTGAGTGCTGGAAGGAGCAGCAGGGATCAGGTCAGCTCAGTGATGTCCCCTAAGGCACCTGGATGATGTGGGACAGCAGTGAAGCAGGAGTGGCAGTGGCTGCAAAGGGAGATGTGTGCCTCAGGGAGTGTTTCTTCACTAGCCTAGTGCTTTCCCCTTCCTGGGAGGGTTTCTGCCCTTGGCAAGCAAGGATAAATCCCTGGTTTTTCATCCCACTGTGACCCTGCTGATACCTGACCCTGAGATGTTCTCATTTGGTGCTAATATCACACCAAGGTGGTGGCTTCAACCCCWGTGATCATTYKGGRTCCCTTCCAACTCAGMATAATCTCACAATCTGTTCATCTCTGCCACAGCTTTCAGGTGAATCTCTCTGCTGCAGYAGTTGATGCTTTCCTGTCTTCCAGGAATTGCCATTCCCAGCCTCTGTAAACTGATTTAGAAGGAATCAAGTTCCTAAACTCCCCTCCCTTTTACAACTGGCTAGAACAGCTGGGCTGGAAGCAACAGGGAATTTTCAGATAGATGACTTTTATTTTCTCCCCCAACAGTCCCATTCCCAGTCTTGAATTGCTTAGTGGGGGAGGAAACTCCTCAATCTGTCCACAACCCCTCAGGTGGGCAATAATAGATGCTCCATATAGAAAAATTCAATTAGACTTGACAAGAGATGTATGATAGTGCCTCCTTGCCAAGACCCCATATTGCTCTGTTCTGTTCCTCTGCAAGAGACTTGCTGTAGAAGTTTGTATGAAAAAAATCAA
>CADDXX010000642.1:169494-205605 GCA_902810485.1 Alauda arvensis
GGGGGATGCAAATATCTGCTATAAATCACCTGGGCAGACCTTTCTGTCAGTACAGCAGATGTCTGCAGTGGTCACTGGTGTTCCCAGAAGTTGCTGTGCAGTGTCCCACAGCTGCTTGCTGGAGCTGGCACAGCAGCAAGCAGAAGTCACATTGAAGGGGTGGGTGACAAGGCCCTGCAGCAGCTGGGAGATTTAATACATSTAAGGCCTTTTGCCAGCTACACTTGGTTTCTGTAATCCCATGAAATTGCATCATCTCAATTCCCATGAAGTCTGTGTAAGGTGTGAAAAGCCATTACCCTGCTGCACTCTGTCTCTGATTTGTGAATTGACATTGCYTTGGAACTGAGTGTATGTGCATGGTGCAGTGTGTTCAGACCCACAGTGTTTGATCAAAATTCAAAAGGCATTTGCAACAAAATATTTATAAGGTGAGCAAGACTTTTTTTTTTCCCCCATGTACCTAGGCTCTCACTTGCTTTGGGAATCTAGTACTGACAYGGCTGAATGTGAGCAGTAATTGCTCCCCTGAGGTCAGCAGCAGCTTTTGTGAGCAGCTCTGTGCAGCAGAGGTGGCTGTTCTCTGCAGTGTCTGGGAAAACCCCTCTTGGAGGGGAGTGGGAAGCTCAGCAAAGCTTTGCAGGCTGTCCCTGSCAGCCAGTGGGGACATGGGGGTGCTGGCATAAAGAGGGAGTGCTGCTTTCATTGCAACAGAGCTGCTGGGGAGGCTGTGAGCATTCAGTGCTTCAGCCTGGATAAACCCAAAGTGGGGATCGTGGTCCCACCTCCCATGTACAAGGGACACAACATCTGAGGGATTAATCCTGAGGTTTATCCTGACTGTAAGAGGGTGACTTAGGAGAGGTTCAGCTTAACAATTGCARTGAGGTATGAAATATTGATGCCCTTACTTATACTGATTCCTTAGGGACAAATGGAGGGATTGTTTCTCCTGTGGGGCAGGGAGCTGAATATTAACAGCTGCATGAAAGGCTGAGGGTGGGTAAAGCTGAGCATGACAGTGTGTGCAGGGATAAGGGAAGGGAAACAAATTCTGAACTGATTCTGGTGCCTCCAGGGTCAGAAGTAAGGTTAACTCACAGTAGAACTAGTGACAAATGACCTGGAGGGTGTGCAGCAGGGCTGGACTCTGTAGGAACCTTCCTGTACCTTCTCTGTGCCTTKAATGAATTCCCACTGTTTGAAATGCATTTCTGCTTGCTGTTTCACTGCATTGCACATCAAGTGCTTCCCATGGGTGCAGGGGAATAGAGCACACACCTCTTTCAGGGACATTACACATGATGTGTGTAATAAGTGACTCATAAGCAGTGACTCCTGCTCTTGGAGAGAACTGACATGCTCACATCATCAGAAGRCAGAGGACAAACACCCTGTACACAAGAGGAGATCCACACACAGTTGTGTCACTTTATTATGTTTGCCTGGACCCTGGTGTGTGTGGCACCCAGGTGCAGCTGTGCAGGAAGCCTGAGGAAGCAGCATGCACACTGCCCAGGTGGGAAGCTCTTTCCTTTGGCTGCAGGCAGCAGCAGTCACTGCACCTGTAAGGGAGCACTGAAAAGGCAGCCCAGGGAGGGAAGACAGACAGATGGACACAAAAATAGAAATACTTTCTCTAGGCAACACCAGCTCTGTTAGGGGATGCTCTTCTGAGTGGAAGAACTAGCAGGGACAGCCTTGGTTCAGGAAAGCTTTGGGGTCTGTTCAGGATGGGCTCACAGCCCTGACTGCTATCAAGAAGCACAAGTGGGAGGCTGAAGTGCTGTCTTGGCAGCAAGCACATGGCAGAGGCAGATGTGCACTTCCTGCAGACATGGTCAGTAGTGGAGGAGCCAGGCCAACAGCTTTCTGTGTCCTGCTAGCAGAGGCACACTGGATGACCAGGATGCTTGTTGCATGAAGCATGCAGAGGCCAGGAAGGGGYAAATCAGTTTGTTTTCATTTGTTCCTGGACCCTATCCCCAATTCTTCTAACCCATTTCCCTAAGCTGTCATCTCTCTCTCTCTCTCTCTCCCCCAGCAATTACTCTCAGAGGCCATCTATGTGAAGGAGCCAAATGAAGCCCCAGCACTGGACACCAGACAGGCTTCTCTTCCCAACACTCTCCTTGATAAATGGATGCTGGGAACCATGTAAGAGAAAAGGATTCAATCTCTCTTGCTTTGCATMATCACTAAAAATTAAACTCATAGCATTGACAGCCAAGTTAGAGCCCCTCTGTGGTAAAGAATGTTACCTGTGYATAAATGGGAGAAGCCAAGGTTCTCACTGCAGGTCATGGGAACAGCTGGGGGCAGGGCTCTGGGTTTCCCTGGTAGGTTTTGAGACACAGGATCTGCAGTTTTCTTTATTCTTTTCTTCCCACTCTAACTTCCTATAAATATACCTAAAGTATCCCTTCAAGTCAAGGAGTGCCCAAGTCTGGGAAGTGAGCAGGAGAGGTATCTGACTCAGGCTGGGTGCTAGGGATCAGACACTTCAGAGAGGAGGTCTGCAGGATTTTTAGGTGATCTGTCTGCCTGAGAACATCAGTGCAAGTGCTAAGGCTGAGTCTTGTGGTGCATTCCCAAGTTCATTCACATTCTTTGCCTAGTCCCCCTGAGGAGGGATGGGTGGTGGCTCCTGGCATCTCGCACGCGTGYTCCTATGCAGAAGGCCCTATGCTCTATAGCCAGAAGCAGCACCATGCAGAAACCATCCAAAGGCTARGGGGTGCCCTGAGGGAAGCCAGCTCCAGCAATGCAGCTGCTGGCTAAGCACAGCTATGGCTCCACTGTCACACTGCTGTTGGTGACACGGACMCCATACCAGCCCTTCCAGAACAGCGTGTCCTGGCCGCCGTGTTCAAAGCGCACAAAACGCACCCCAGGCCCRTAGCTGGAAAAGGTGTGCGAGATCTTGGGGACAAGAGACAAAACAGKTGTTAGTAAGTGTCAAATCACCACAAACCTACTGGTGTTCAGTGCAMAGAGCCTTCAGGCCTGCTGGCCACAGTCAGACCTGCTAGGCTGGGGAACAGTGGGGACATTTACAGAGGGAGAAGCTTTGATCCCATTATTCCACTTAATTACTCCCAGTTGGACATGACCTTATACCTGCTAGTGGGGACTCAGCAAGTTTCCAAGTTTCCTGTAAAGCAGCCTCCCTTTTGCTTTTTCAATCATGGGGTCATGGCTCCAGWGAACACATGACAGAGCCTTCTCCTCCCCTTGGAGAATTCTTCTGCTTAAAAATATTCCTGATCCACGTAGGTTGGGTGTCACCTGTAACTCACCTCAGTCCAGCTGGCATCATTGTCCTCTGGGATGGTGATGGTCTCACTTTTGTACTCAGCCAGCACATCCTCATTCTCAGAGAGCAGCTTCACACACAGCTCATAGAGGCAGCCAGCATCACTGCGTCCTGCGTACCTGCAGGGAGAGCCAAGCTCTTGGCATTGCCTCTAAGAGCTCTGCAGAGGCTCCACCATACTCACCAAGTTACTGCAGCCTTGGCTGGAGATGGAAACCTGATTCTTAGCCCAGCCCACCTCCTCCCTTCATTCACCACAGGAAATYTGGGCTTTTTAAGTTTAAAGCCTGTGGGAGCTGTCTGTGAGCCGTGTCCCACATCCTGGCAACTGAGGTTTTAAGGCCCAATATAGATGAAGCCTATGCCCTCCCTGCTTCTCCTTTTCTTAACCCTCTGCCTGTCTGTCYTCAGAGCCTTCCTTAATACTTACCAGTCTCTTACCATGATTTTAGGCTGGGTTGTGTCCATCAGCTCTTCCCAGTAGCCCTCAGCCCTSAGGTCAATGAGCTGAGCCTTCCGACACCACCTGAAACACGAGATGTTCCTTGGTATCACAGTCCCTCCTGGGACTAGGGGAACCAAAAATGCCCCCTTTCCTGAGTAACAGAAGAAAGCAGCCTTACTCATAAGATGTAACAAAGTATTTATGGACTTCTTCACTAGGAAATTCTTTTCCAAAGTCCCCTGGGAGCTCTTCAATTTTCCAGCCATCACCTCCATTCTCTACCTCTCCCCAGTGCTCCAAGTCTTCTGCAAATGGCAGAAAAGAGACTTTGGATGAGTCCTGTGGGTGTGGGGAACTTGACCATCTCCCACTGGAACCTTCCTCTGGCTAGGGAAAGTTTGATATCAGACACAGCACTATTTTGTGGACTATATGTTTGTTAAGTAGAGGTTAGGCAAAAACCTTCAGTGTGACTGAGCCTAATCACACAAAACCTTAACATTCCCCAGCAAAGTGGCTGTGTAAGTGTGGGTTTAAGAAAGTACTCCAGGGAAAGAATTTAGGTATTCTGAACAGTGTGTCAGCATTTTCAGTGTCACAGCACACAAAGACTCTGGGGACAGATGCTGATTGCTTTATTTCTAAGTTTTCTAAAGCACTGAGTGGTGTTTTCTGAAGCAGTAAGACCTTAAACACTGGGGTTTTCTAGAGGGACACCTGGATGTTGGAAAACCCTGCAGAAGGTCATCTGTAAACAAAATGGGGAAGCTGTSTTGATACTGCTCTGGTCTGTGATGTGTGAAATTGCTGCTGCTTGGGTTGTGAGGCTTGGATACTGCTGCTTATTGCTAAGCAGCTTGTAGCTGTGGCAAGTGAAGTTCACAGATTCAGAATAATGGCACATGGGGTGTGTGAGGAGGGTAAAAACACAATTGGCCTGAGCTGCTCTGAGGAAAGAARCCTGAAGGGTTTGGTGAGCTGAGGGCAGACTCACCCTGATCTGGGAAAAGCTTTCATTTCTCATGTCATGGCTTGGCAAGAAACAAATACCATGGCCATTAGTGTTGGATGGCTTCTGCAAAGGACATCTTTGTGTCTCAAACACGATTTAGATCTCTGCAGAGGTTATGTAAAGTCATGCAAAGCCCTTTGCAAAGGCTGATTACCAAAGGCCTTTGTGCTCATTAAATGATTTGGCTGCACAGATTGAGTGACTTTAGGGCAAGGAGAAAATTCTGCAACCTGACAGCAACTGAGATCTATTTTCAAAGCCTAGAGATACACAATTCTCAGTGACTGGTCATCTCTCTGACACCTTGAAACTTGTGATGTCTCTCACCTTCACCACATGGGTTCTTGATGAGATTCTTCCTTCTCTTACTCAGGAAGTAGAAGTTYTGCCAGTTGTCTGCATCTGCCTCTGCTGTGGTGAGGCCTTCCTGCTGACACTTCAGGATCCAAAGGGCAGCTCCATCAACCAGGTTCTTCCACTGGCAGCASACCAGGCGGCACACCAGCACCAGATCCACTGCAGGCAGGGCAGCCAGGATTCTGATCAGGACTGCTTCTGGCAGGGACTCCATCCCTGGGGCAGGCTGGGCTGAGCTGTCTGAGAGAGGGGGGAAAGGAGTGGTGAGGGTTTCCCAGCCTCAGCAATGTCAGACACTGATGGAGCAGAAAAAAAGGGAAAAGAAATATATTATCTGAAGGCATGATTTTGTTTCCTAGCCTCAAGGTCTCCTCTTCCTTATTAAGTTAATATCCTCAAGCAGATTACTATTTTTATATAGATCTGCCTAAAAATGTATGTATTTGACAAGTGTAATTGGGGGCAGTCTGCTCATTTTCCAGGCTGGAATCACTCCTTCCAGAATCTCTGCTGCAGCAAAAATCAGCTTCTTAGTAATGATTTCCTCTGCAGAGGGAGGCCCACGGCTGTCTGYTCTGCCTTTAGGAAATCCCTGAGAACAAATGCTGCAAAGCAGTACTCAAATATCAGCGTTAAGCATCTTGCCAGCCACCTTTGCAGTGGTTCATTCTGTATCTTTCCAGAAAGACACAGAATGACAGGCTTTCCCTCAGAGTGCTGGCACTTAATCACCTTAGTCAGGAACCTGTATAAAGGAAAGGTCAGAGCATAGCTGAAAATAACTCAGCTGATACTCTCCAATATTCTATTGTCTATGGCCTCATAATGGAGGAATGAAGTCAGAAGTGTTTGCTCTAACTTCATGTGTTAATTCAGAGCTCCAAAGAGCTCTCTGCTGCCCTGAGTTCCAGGTGCAGGTGCTGCAGGACGATGAGTGTGCAGATTCAGAGCCCATGCCACCCCTGAGGGATGCACTGTGACACTGCTTTTATGTCAGCTGAGTCCTGCTGCTGGGAAGCTGCTGAGATTGCAGCAAACTGCCTGGATGCAGCCAAACTTCTCAGGAATGACTCATTAAGCCTGGGAGAGCACTAAGAACAAAGGTGAAATACCCTGGCATGCAACCTAATGAAATACAACAGTGCCAAACCTGGCACAGAAGAGAAGAAATAGGGAGTCGCTGCTGTAATAACATCCTAAATCTAGGCGTCCTCTAGATAGTCCTTTATCTGCACTGCACCCAGCAGGGGCAAACTGTAATTTAAAATTCCCTGGCTTTTATGGAGACAGCATTAGTGATTTCCCATTCTCCCCACACTTGCAACCCTCAACCACAATCCCGAGGGCAAAAATGTAATTTTTTTTAAAAGTAGGTTGGAGGGATCACGCTGTTTTCATCTCGCACAGGAATTCCAGAAGCTTTGCCTGCTGCCGGAGCAGTGTTATCCAGCCTTCCTCCTGCACTCGGCAGAGGAGCGGAGGTACCTTTCCTTTCCCTTACCACCCCAGTTAAACATGCAAGCTGTGAACGGCTCTGCATCGCGGATACCTAATACGCTACCTAATACCAAATACGCTACCGGGCAGCGCCCAGCCCTTAACGTGCTCGGGGCACGCGGGTGTCCCTCCCCTCTGCCCGGGACACAGCCCAGGGGGGCACCGAGCGCTCTTACCTGGGCCGCTGCTACGCGATCGCGGTGTCTGAGGGGAGCGGGTCGCGCTGCCCCGATCGCGGTGTCTGAGGGGATGGAGCCGCGCTGTCCCGGTCCCGGTGTCTGAGGGGAGCGGAGCTGTCCCGGTCCCGGTGTCTGAGGGGAGCCGGCCTCGCTGCCCCGATCGCGGTGTCTGAGGGGGCCGCGCTGTCCCGATCGCGGTGTCTGAGGGGATGGAGCCTCGCTGCCCCGATCCCGGTGTCTGAGGGGAGCGGAGCCTCGCTGCCCCGGTCCCGGTGTCTGAGGGGGCCGCGCTGCCCCGGTCCCGGTGTCTGAGGGGAGCGGGCCTCGCTGCTCCGATCGCGGTGTCTGAGGGGAGCGCCCCGCGCTGCCCCGATCCAGCAGCCAGCCCTGACCAGCCCTCAGTGTGTGATAACAGCGGGCCGGGCTCCGGCGCTAAAGCAGCGAGTCCCCGCCCCCGGCCCGCCCCGCGGAAGGGCCGTAGCTCCGCACATCCGTGTGCGGGAGGAGCAGATGGGCGCAGCCAGGTGGGGCCGGGCCCGGCGGGGCGGGGAGCGCGGCGGGGAGCGGGCCTGGGGCCGGGCGGGCTGGCCGGGTTTCTCTCCGTGACGATGAGGAACTGCCTTTTCTCCCAGCAGCTCGGGCCGCCGTGCCGGGGATTTCCCATCGAGCTCCTGCGGCCCGCCGTCTGCCATGACAACCATCAGCGACCTGCCCGAGGACGTGCTGGTGGAGCTGCTGTCCCTGCTGCCCGCCCGGGACCTGCTCCACTCGTGCCGGCTGGTGTGCACGCAGTGGCGGTACGTGGTGGACCTGACCACCCTGTGGAAGCGCAAGTGCCAGCGCGACGGGTTCTATCGCCAGAGCTTGGACAGGAAGATCTCCGACTGGAGGATCTTCTATATGCTCTGCCACTTGAGGAAAAACTTAATCAAAAACCCTTGCGCYGAAGGTTTGTTTCCTTATTAAATAAAGGACTAAGAGTTTCCGAGCAGTCAGAATGAGTCAGTGTCCTGTGTGCCTCAGCTACTGCTGSTGCTGTGGGGCTGTCCAGCTGCTGGGTGTAGCTCTGCTAGATCAGATTCACAGCTTAACTCCTTAACTCTGCTGTAGGCAGATAGGTATGTATTTACCAATACTTTGTGGTTTTAGCCAGAAAAGTCTGGAGTCTAAAGGCCCCAGTAGGGCAGGCAGTGACAATTAATTTGCCCTGTGGTAGTGAAACGATCAGATATTGGGATTAAACGTTTGGGCAGCTGGAGAACTTTAGTTACCAAAGACTTGACTAATATGACTACAGTAATCCTGCTTTATTGTTGATGATGATTTTCTGATGAGGTCAGAAATCTGCTACCTACTGCCCTAGATGCTGACAGCCACATYAAAGGTAATGGCAGCATAATGACAGGARTCACTTACAGCTGTAGGAAAAATAYAGTGGATCTGAAAACACCAAGTAGCTTCCTGGAATTCTCCTGTTGTTGATTCTAACAAAAGCTGAGATCCTGCTGGTAGCTRAAGTGAGGTCCTAACCCTCAYCTTGGAYACCTGTGTTTTTAGAGAACTTCCAGCACTGGACACTTGATAGTGATGAAGGAGATAAGTGGAAAATTGAGGATCTGCCTGGAGCTCATGGAAATGATCTGCCAGACCCCAAAGTACACAAATACTTTGTCACTTCATATGGGTAAGAACTGGATTCCAGTAATCTGGACCTGGGAAACCTGCTTCCTCCCATGTGTTTGAAAAGGCACCATGGTTAGAAGGGTGGTGGCAGGTTACTGAACCTTAGATCACCTGTGGGAAAAGGAAGGAGCTTCATTAACCCTTTATGCCAGTTAACCTAAAGAGATGGGTACTGCTGAGAATTGATCACAGCAAGTGCTAAATTTCTCTGTCTACCARGAACTTGCTGTAATTTTTGTAATTAGGAAAATCCACAGGGGATCCCTGCTTCTCCTCTTTCAAAGGTGGTAGGGAAAGGTTAAGGGTCAGGCAAACTCGATCAACTGCACTTACATGACAAGGTCAAAGCTCTGTAACCTCCAGGAGAGGCAGGCCTGTCACACTAACAACTTTTATTACAAAGTTGTCACCAGAAGAGGATCAGCAGCTTTTGCAAGCACTATGCAGTGGTTTCCTGTTACCACTACAAAAGTACATGGACTCCCTCTTAATTCAGCTTGCAGGTAACTATTCATTTTACCTTGGGGTGAAACTAACTCAGTTCATTTTCTTGTCAGGTTCTGGCTATGGGTAAGGCAGGGTTTAGCCAGGTCAGCTTTGTGGTCCTTCAGGATCTGGGTGGGCATTAAAGCTGTCAGGGGAAGGACAGGAAGAGGGAACAGATGTGTTCTGGGAACTGTATTTCTGTGTGTGTTTCAGGCCATGCTTCAAGTCTCAACTCATTAACCTGGAGAAAGAAGGCTATTGGAATCAGCTGATGGATGAGATACGGCCTGAAATTACAGTCAAGGACTGGTGAGTGCAAGCACTGAAAATCAGAATTTCTGGCATTGGTCTAGAGGTAAGCTAGGCTTCTAGAGCTTTTCATGCTACCAAATCAGTTCTTTATTCTTTGGGAGTTGTAGTTCTTGAGTAAAAAAGCTAAATCTAAACTTACTCTGGACTACAAGGTGCCAATCCTGCGAAGGGTGGGATAGCTGTTCAGTTCTAGAAACTTCTCTATAGCTRTGGGGATGACATTCCTTTTCTTCTGCAGACAGGGATCCCCTTGGAGGCTGCTTTTGAAAACTAAAGAGAACTGAATGCTGTATGTGCAGCCCTGCTCCTTGATTCCTCCTGCCCCTCCAGGTACGCCGCCAGGTTTGACTGCGGGTGCCGCTACGAGCTCAAGGTGAGGCTGCTCTCCCAAGATTACCKCCTCCTGGACGAATTCCACCCTGAGCCAGTGATAATTGAGCAGTGGAGTGATGCCAAGTGGAGAGAGGTAGGCAGGAGCTTTACAGCAGTGTTGGGATACTTGTGTGTTGCAAGTCTTGCTTGGCCAGAAGTGCCAGTGGACTTTGTCTGCTCTTCAGCCTCCTCTGCTCTATAGAGAAGGTGAGTCAGTCCTTGCTGTTGATGATGCTGAAGCAGCAGCAGTGTCCTGAATGAGAATGGACTATTTTTAGGTGCCAAGCATTTTCTAGAGAGTATCCTGTRGGCTTCTGTGTTGTTTTAGTGCAGTCTTTTTATTGTTTCTTGATTTTATGCAAGACTCTGTCTAAATAATTRAGTAACAAGAGCAGATTTCAGAGCTTTTCTGAATCAAAAAACTGTTTTAAAACTACTGCATGGATAGCCAAGTATTGCAGACTTAACTTTTCTTGAACTGTTGCAAGCATTTAACTAGTTTGATTTGCTGTACATTCTGTATTATGACTTACTATCACACTGGAGAATAAAATAAAAATGATTTTTTGATTAGAGTAATTTACTATATTTAGGTCTGAATTAAGTTATATTTTATTACTTTAGTATTCTGTTAAGTTTTATTCATTCTTGCTAAATTTAAGTTACTTATACGGGCACTTAAGAATCAAGCTTAATGTTAGTTTAACTCAGGATTTTGGGGAAAAGGCTGAGAAAGGCTTTTTTTTCCCCCTCTCTCCAAAAAAAGGGAGGTAAAAACAAGAGCATGGTACACTTTCARTGAAAGATATCTGGGCTCAGGAAGAGCTCATTCTGAGACTCACACMCTGTAGTTTTCTGAGCTTCTAGGTGAGTGCTGGTTTATTTAGGAAATTGAGAGGAATTCTCTTTTCTCTGCAGATTTCTCACACCTTCCAGGATTACCCAGCAGGAGTGAGGTACATCTTGTTCCGGCACGGAGGCCACGACACGCAGTTCTGGGCAGGCTGGTATGGGGTCCGTGTGACCAACAGCAGCATCACCATCGGGCCCCACACTGCAGCATGAGGCACAGTGCCAGGGTTTGGGTTACCTCAGGACTGTATCTAAGGGGCCTCAGGTGCACTGTGCTCTCTGGGTGTGTCCTAGCTTTGTCTTGCAGCTCTTGTTCACAGCAGAACTCCTGCAGGCCCAGCCCTTTGGAAGGGCTGCTGTCTTCATCTTCCATCCTCTTCTACCATGGATGCCACTCCAMTTACTGGTGCCCTTCCAGAGAAAAACTGGGACAATTAAATCTGAAGTCTATCTTTTCTAGTTAATACATTCTTATGCTAACACACACTTAAAGACACTTTCTTGTAYATGGAACTTAAGAAAGATATGGATAAAATGTTTAATTTCAGATTACCAATGGTATCTACAAGGACTCTGCCACAGATTGTTTTGTGTGGTATTTTCTTTCCTGTTTCATTTAAGATTTATGATCTGCATCAGACCCTTCATAGCATCAGGAAACTGTCACCCCTTGTTCCTAAGTGCTGTGTCACTGGCAGTGAATTCCTTACCCTTTCTCCAAGTGTGTATGATCAAAATGGTACCTGCCTTCCTATCCAAAACAGTCCTTTGGTGTTTGAATAAACAGGTAGAGAAAGAGCAGGTAAGGAGTCCCTTCAGGCAGCTGCCTAACAAGTGCCTTTTGATTGTGCTGGGCTTTTCCCACATCACTTTGGTTTGCACTGAGCAGTGTGACCCAATATAAAGTGTTAAAGCAGTGCCCAGCCTTGATCTATAATGTTCTTACACTTACTTGGAGGAAGCAGGAGGTGCTGGACAGGCTGGTGTACCAAATTCTCTGACAAACAAGCTCAGCTCASTATGAACTGTGTCTGCCCCCCTTATATACCCAGAACTAATGCCAAGGCCATGTTCCATCTCCTCTGACAGTGCTTTCCTTGCCCACTGTCTGTTAGGARTAGGATACTTGGCAGGTGTCCTTGCTGGACAGATAAATTCCACGTTGCTAATGCCTCCTCTGAGTGAAAGGGGAGACACCAAGGTTGTACAGCCTTTCACAGGGATTGACAGAGTTCACATACAGGCACAGAAAATAGAAATATTTCCTCGTTGAAGAAGGGAGCCTGGTTTTGACAGCCCAGTTTAACTGGGGTAAAACACAGTATTTATTGAAGACTACTTGGGATGGTCACAGTGGACAGACACTACATAAGGCTTCACTCCCCCTCAGCACAAATGTTGCTCTCATGGATTGTGTGACAGCTCCTTGCTGTCYATCACTGCTTGTGTGCAATGGAGCTGCCCTTTTCAGGTGAGAACTGGACTGGTAATAAAGCACAGACTCCTCAGGGACACACTGTATCAACAACACCTGTACTCTCACACAAGTCAGCATGGGAACAGGCTCTGGCTCCCCATTCCAAATCAGTTCTTTATACAGTGGTAAGAGCACTTAAAGAGGCAGCAGCTGCTCTACATTCACCCAGAAGACCAGCTGAAGAGATGGTTATCAAGGTACAGTGTGTGACAGATCTTACTCCACTGGAAGATCAGATGAAGCTTGAAGGCAAGGAAGATTGGAAATCAGGTGCCTTTGTGAGCTCGCTCTTCTACATAGAGCTGCATCTGGAGAGAGAAACAAGCAMCAGTGCTGTTGGTATACAGATAGATGAATGGGGAAGRAAAGCTTGCAACASMCTGAAYAGGAAGTGCTTATACCTTCCCCTATAAGCAGCTTTCCTATTTTATTRTGAGGAGTCTTGCCCTGCTTTGATTACTGGCACAGACACCTGCAAGATTAAGCTACTGCTCAGCAGCGTTCTTTAAAGTTACACCACAGAAAACTGCAGAGCTGGTGTCAGGGCATTCCAAGTTCAGAACTACAGCAGGTCCAGCACCCCTTGGTCAGAAAAAAGCTCTGCTCACCTTTAGGATGTCAGAGGTCATGGTTTTCAGGGGGATAAGCCGGGGGTCGTGCATGTGCACGTCGTGCTCATCAGCGAGGATCCAAGGGAAATCCTGGGGGCAGGAACACAAGGTGTTAGTGGCAGGACCCAGCAGGGCTGTCAGGTGAGCTCCTCCCCAGCACTTGTTTTGTGTAGAGTGGCTGAGGGAAGGAACAGATGATTCAAACCTTCCACAACAACAAAACTTAACACACGCTTGTCCYTGATGCTCAGCATAATTATCAGTTACAGCATCAAACTGTGAGGTCAGCCCAGTTCACTTACTGCAAAGGTGACATCTCACTTCTTTAAAAGATAAACTCTCAGCTGTCCTGAGCTACCCAGTTCATTACACCAGGCTTTAACTGCAACTCCAGAATGCTTATGGCATGGGTTTCCATCCTGTCTTGGAAGTCTAAAGGTGGGTTTACTACACCACAAGTTTCCATTACTAAGCAGTGCARAACAAACTTTCATTTTGAAACAATTTTAAACTTCACTAGCTTTATTTGTTGTGCCTTAGGACACCTAAAATAGCTTGACTCAGGAAAAAAGTTGCCTTGTATCTAAGCAAGGATTCTTTAAAAATAATCTTCCTTTAGAAAGTGTTCTGCACAGTTTCCTGTAAGATAAAATGTATTTGTGCCCCCAAACCTACTAGTTACTTGAATCTTAGCMTTTCTTGCTCTTCATACCAAATCAGCCACCCCACAGTGGATGGTGGGTGAGGGCTGCTTTTTAGCTTGATTAAATTCAAGTACCTATTCTACACGCCTGAGTATTTCTAAGTGTCTGAGCAAGCACTGGGCAGTGAGTATTGTTACAATCTATTTCAAGGCTTGAAGTTGTCTGAAGTTGTGACAAATGTGCTGTCAGCTCACCAGCATAAACCATTTCACCACATTTCAAGTACAGTTATGATGTGCCTTATGTGACACCAAACCTACACGTYCAAAATACCTCTCAGCCTTAAACTCAGAGATGCCAAAACTCTGCACTGCCCAGTCTTTGCTCTGCAGCTTCTCACACACAATCTCAGTGGATGGACTCTGGGATGGACACTAGTGAAGTTAAGATACATTCAGACCATTGCCCAAGRRTATCACTCACCTTTATCACCTGGATCTTCTCCATGTTGCGTGTGGCAGCCTCCCGTGTGTGAACCAGAACTGTGAAGGTGCAACCTAAGAGAAGTGTCAGGTTCCAGCTCAGGGGACAGCCTGCAGAGGATCAGCCAAGCCAAGCAGTGGCAGGCATTAGGCTGTGTGGATGCAAGTGCCATTTACCTGGGGGGTTGTTGTCCAGCACAGCATCGCACACGCTGATTTTCAGGATGAAGGCACGCAGTAACTGCTCCACGTGGGACAGCAGCGACTCAGAGCTGTGGAGGAGACAGMACTTGTTACTGGCAGGCAGCAAAGGCCTCAAGTTGCTTCCAGAATATCTCCCAGGGCTGGGTGTTGGACGCCATGGGCAAGCAGGAATGGAAACCTCACCTAATGGAAAGAAGAGGCGGCTGGGTGATCTCAAAGACAAATCTCTCCACGGGGTGGTGCTCTTTATCCAGGATTACAACCACAACTTTCTCCACATCGTTCTGCAGGAACCAAGACAGAAAAATCCCTCCTTTAATATGAGCTGTCTGCTGCTTCACATACTTTGATGCAGTGGGAGTACACTCAGTTGTTGGACCTGACAGCACAAGCCCTTATCCAAAACCTGAGTTCAGATTATTCTTAGCAATGACAAAAAAATGCTTTTGCAAAGCCATTTCTTGCTGGGTGTTAAGCTGCCAGCTTGTGGCTGAGCTGAGGGAGATGAAGTGTGCTAAATTGTCTGTTCCTCTAGATCCTGTTCTGGAACAAAGGAGGAAATGCACAGCCATCKCCCTGCATCACTCTGGGATGGACACCAATGAAGTTAAGATACATTCAGRCCAYTGCCCAAACAGAGCAGCTTTGTATAACCACAATTTAAAACAGACCTAATTCCATTTTCTACATTTCTACAGACATTGAAATTGTCTGTAAAGAACAAGGCATACAAAACCTGCCAGAAGCCTCCTGGAATGCTTCATCAGTCACACCCTTCTCTCACAAAACCTGGAATCCTGACCTACCTTTGCYTGCTGGTTCACAGCAAAGCATTCAAACTGTTCTGCCACAACAGGTGCTTAAACTGGGATGGATTGTAAAGCAGAATAGTAGGATGATGTAACTGGAAATACACAGACACATGTCCTTGTGTGGTACATGAGATAAGCAAAGCAGGGTGTTAAGGGCCAGGAAARGTTATGATGTTTTTAGTTTTGTTAGGAACTTTTATCAGCTATAATATAATGTGTATGGTAAATTTGTAAACAAATGTTGCAGTTAAGATAATGTATTTATATTCTCTTACTTTCTATCAAGTCCACTTGCAGTACTTTTGCCCAGGTCCCTGGTCTAAGCTCACCTTCTCCAGCAGTGGCTTTACACAGTGCAGCGTGTCCTGGATGTACTGGTTCAGCTCTGGGTGGCAGGACATCTGCAGCAAACACAGGGAACAGTCAGAGCYGTGTTTGACATTTGATATGAGCCAGGACAATGCTAAAAGGGAAGATTTAAACAGGAGCACCAGTGTGTACGAGGCATTCAAGTCATGCTTCCAATAGTGCTGAAAMATTCTGAGTTGCCCATTCAAACCAGCAGTTCTTTCAGGGAAGGGTTAATTGATCAGCTGAGGCAGATCACTGCACACACTCAATTGTTGTGTATCTGGAATGTAAACCCACAACAGCATATTGGGAATAGCATATTCCAACCATCTCTACTTCCTGTTACCTCACTGCACAGAGCTGGGGCAGCCTTTTACTGCTGCTGTCCATGACCTGCTTGTTCCATGAGTGCTTGCTGTCTCCTCAGCTACAGGGCTGTTCTCTCTTATGACAAGAACKAAGCTCTCCTCAACATAAATCTATACATTAAACAATCACTTCCAGAGTTTGTTCTGCTGAGTGTTGACTGGTCCTTGCTATTTTGCTTGTCCACGTGGCTGTCAGCTTCCAGGAAAATCTCCTACCTGGACAGGTACATTGTATTTCTTCCTCTTCTGGAAGATCCCAATTGGGTAAACTTCTCTGACGTACAGGATGAGGTGAACAGCCACTTCCAGGAATTCTGAAAGAACATCTGCAACAACTGAAAAACAGAAGTAAAGGATGCTGGAATAGGGAGTGGGAAAGTAGAGCAATACCACAGACTAGGGGAACTTTTCTTACAGGTATTTTTTTCTGCATAAATTTCACCTGCCTCCTCTTAGCTGCAGAAAGTTTAGGGACAAGAGCAACCCCACAAGAACACTCCCCAAAGCTCAGTGCCCAGGAGGAGCCACACAAGGACACGAGCTGCAGCTCAGTACAACACATTACCTTGCCCAAAGTTAAGGTCCTGCCGTGTGAGAGTGGTCATCTTCCCCAGGCCCTGGAAGTGACCACAAAAGGAACAGTTATCCTCTGGCTCCTGTATTATTCATCTTGTCAGGTCAGGGAGGTGTGCACCAGAAACCCCTGAGAGCCCACAGTGAGAGGTGTGAGCACCTCCCATCCTCAGGGATTACCAGCAGTGCTCACACCTCAGGATGAGAGATTAGTCATCATTTAATTCCTGGGGTTTTCAGGTTTTTGACAAATCACAGATGTTCCAGTCAGCACTTTAGACACTGACTTTCAAGCTGTTTCAGCTGCAACAAAACACGTTTTTCATACCTAYAAAGAATTAGTTCAACCTGCAAAAAACAGGGAGCTACTCTCATCCCCAGTTTTTTTTAAACAGAGTTCTACCACTGTATACAAGGACCTGCTGGAATATTAATGATCTGCTACGCTAAATAAAATTAAGATAGTTAAGCATCTCTCTAGCACCCCAGCCACAGTGTCTCAAATTAGTACAAAGGATCTATAGATCTGTTTTTAGAGATTTAGATTCACATCCTCACTTAAACTTAAAGAGAGGCCCAAGGGATTCCATGCAGTAACAAAGCAGGAACTAGGCACTACACACTCAAGGACTGTKCAGGCTGCAGGATCGTGGAATCACAGAACACTGTGAGTTGGAAGGGACCTCARAKCTTATTACAACACCCTGCCAGAGGCAGGGCCACCTTCCACTATTGCAGGCCGGTAYAAAYTCCATCCAMSCTGGCCTTGCACATTTCCAAGGATGGGGCGTATAACGTTAACCATAACCCACCACCCTCGCGGTGCTGTCAGCAGAGCCCCCGCACAGAGCAGGCGGCACAGGCCACCCCAGCAGCACGGGCTCAAGGCAGGGCGGCCGGGGAGCGATCCGCTCCCACCCAACGCACGGCACTGCCCCTCCTCAGCATCCCCGAGCTGGGAACCGCCCGGCCGCCGCYGCTCCCTCCCGAATCGGGGCTCCCGCCGCCCGCACTGCCTGGCAGGGCACGCCCCGGCCGCCCCCGTGTCTCCGCACGCCCCGTGTGTCCCTCCCGGTGTCCCTGTCCCGCGTCCCCCCTCACCCCGGTCCCCCCGTTCCCTACCGGGCCCGCCGCCCCTCACGCCCGCCCAGCGCGCGGCCCGCCGGCGGCGCGCGCGGGTGACGTCAGGGCGGGGCCGGCGAGCGCCCCCCGGCGGGCGGGAGGAGCGGGGCCGGTGCCGCCGCCCCCGCGGGGTCCCGGTGCCCCCGCAGCTCCCCCGTCACGGCGGGCCCGGGGGCTCGGAGCAGGGAGCGGGGCACGCTGAGCCGCCAGCGGCTCTCCCGCGCCGTGACCGTAACGCGGGGRAAGCCCGCGGGAGCGCGGAGCCCGCCCCGCCGCGCAGGTGAGCGAGGCTCACCGGCTCACCCGCTCCCCCCCCTCCGCCTCCGGCTGCCACGCCTTTGTCTCCGGCCTTTGTCTGTCCCGTCCGTGCCCGGGGCGGGGAGCGCTGCTGCCAGCAGCACCCTGCGCTCTCGCACCGACCTCCTCCTTCGCCCCGGGCATCCCCGCCGCACGCTCCCCGGCCATGCCCCTGCACTGCCYCTGCGACCCCCCGCTCGCCCGGAGCCCCTCCACCCCTGCCAGCCCCACCTCCTCCCGCACCATGCACCCCGGTCCCCCGGGATTCCCGACGTCCCCGGTTCCTCTCCACATTCCCCCACTGCCTTCCCCCTGTCTCCTCCTCCTTCTCCTCCTCCTGTCGGGTTTGAACACCCCTTGCCCCCCACAGACCTGCCTCCCCTCCGCCGCTCGCACAGCTCTGCCCTGCCCTGCCCTGCCTGCCGGGCTCCGCCACACCGGGACCTGCGGACAGGTAGGCAGCGCTGCTAGCGCCGTGCTCACCCCGCCCGGGCTGGATGCTCCGCCGAGCTGATGCCCCTCTGCCGTCGCAGGGACTGGGGAGGAGTGGGGGACACCTTCCCACTTTCCCGGATTACACAAAGACGGGGGGTGACGGGGATCCCCGGTCCTGCCGCCGTGGGGATGCGCGCGGAGCTGCGGTCACGGCGGCATCGCTCAGCGGTGCGAGCGAGCCCGGAGCTCGGACAGCGCCGGTGCCGGGCTGTTTTCGGCCAGACCTATTGTCACCCGTGCCGGGGAGCGGGCTCCGGACTCTGCAGCYCCAGCCGTGCCACACGGGTGGTCTCCGTGCCGAGTGCCTCGCAGGGATGCGCGGTGCGGGCTCCGGGGCTCGCGTCCCACCGCCCCGCTCTGGGTCACTCCTGTGAGCTCCCTGCCCAGACCGCTCTTGGAAGCAAAGTCCAAAGGGGACRGGAGCTTTTCCCACCGAGTCATTGTGTTTACAGAGCCGTGTGCTGGGTACACCGAGCGCCTGGGTACCCGCGGCTTGCTCTCTGCTCTTCCTCTGCTGATAAAAGTGAGGTCTCATTTCTGTATTAAATCAATTTGGCATCGGTTAATGGCTTATTGCAACTAGTAATTCATCACGAAGAATTTAAGTGACACTTATCCAATTCACACCTGAAGTTTTCTGTCAGCTGGAGGGGTTTAATGGAAGTGGTTTTGTCTTCCCATCTCCTCTCCCTTGAAGAAGGAGGCATTAATTTTATACGTGTGGTTCAAAGTGAGAATGTCACGCAAGGAAGAATGTTGATAGCACAGCCTAACTGTTCTGCCAGGACACATCCGTGTCTCCCTCGCAGCGAAGATCAGGGCAAATCTGCCCCATTCTTCCTTGTAACACTGGCGAGTACTTTCCAGCTGGGTGAACAATGACCTTTCCTATTGATTGTGTCCCATTTGTCACCTGGCATTGTGCGTGAAACCGAAGAGTCTCCTCTGCCGTGCTGACAGCGAGCAGCTCTATCTTGGATGCTAATCTCGGGCTCATTGCTATTTAAGTCTCATTATTGGGTAGAGTAGACCGTGTTTGATAGCAGGTCGCCTGTGATGGCTGTGTCAGCCACACTGGGAAGTCCCAGAGGGAAGCAGAGCACAGGGTACTGCATATTCATTCACGGGCCCCTCTTCCCCTTCGGGGCAGWGCCTTGCTGGGCTGGCCGGTCCCTGGGAGGCTCTCAGGGCAGGTGGGGCTGGGCTCAGGAGAAAGGGTCACACACCTGTGGCTAGGGGCTTGTAGTGACTTGAAGGTGTCCAGTGTCAGCCAGAACCGGGCTGCCGGAGCTCAGCAGGGACTTCGGGCAGCTCACAGGCTGCAGGAGAGGGAGCTCCCTGGGCTGTGTGAACTCGGATTTCTGTCCTGATTCAGGAGGGCAGAGCACAGAGCTGATGGGTGAGGGCAGTCCCAGCTCCAGCCCTACAACTGATGTTGAACGAATCAAGTTTTGAGTGGTCACGGGGTACAAATTGCCCCCGGGAGAGGCTTTGTGAAGGGGCAGCTACAACTACTACTTAATGCCTTGCAAACCAGAGTCCTTCTCTCCTGTCTCTTGTGCCACTAATGCAATTGGTGTGTTACTGAATYTGGCYCTTTCTGTTCTGCAGTGCTGTCTGGGGATAGCAAAAGTGAGAGAAAAGAGCACAGGTAAAGGAACCAGATGTTTCATAGGGCAAAAGGGGGAGCACACAGTTCAGGTAGCCTGAATATCTGCAGAGAGGAAATGTCCTGAGTCACAGTCATGAGGGACAAAGAAACTTTGGTAAATATGAAAGGTGAGATAGGGAGGAAKGGTGATGATGGAAATAGGAAACCTAAAAAGCAGGACAGCTCTGAAAAGGAACACTAAAGCACTGAAGATCTGTGAGCAGGGAATTCTGCTGTTCTGTCATCCCAAGGATGTCTGGGATAACAGCAAAAACAATTTAAATTCTTTACAAATTGAGTATGCAGGAAATGTTGGAAAAAATGGAAGTGTTAATACTTTTTACCTAGAGAGGAAAAGAGAAGGGCAAATATTACCTGCCTGCTTTGGGAGACCCTAGAAAGCTGGGACTGAGCTTTCAGAGATGGGAAAGTCTCTTGGCAGATTGTTTATGGACCTTGCCAGCATTTGCCTCCAGAAACAGAAAAACAGATGGAAGGAGACCCAGCAGGGAAGTGAAATCTCATTTATGTGCACAATGCCATGCTCATGGCTCCAGCCAGCTCTCTGCATGTCAGCCACCACAGAGCCTACCCCTCCATTCTGCTCCAGGCCTTCTCAAGCCCATCCATCACCCCRTGGCTTCTTATTTCCAGGGAGCCTGGCACACAGAGCTGGGTTTATTGTCTGCCATCCCTGCCACACATCACCCATGTGGATGCCCATACACTTTGTGTGTTGCTGCAGATTGGGATTGTCTGGAGTCCAGGAAATCTTGACATACATCTGCCGAAGTCTGAGCTTATCAGAGCCAAAAAGAAATCTGGCCCAGCACACGTGCTTGGGTGCAGCTTGGTTCAGCCCTTGGGCATATTAAATGCATTAAGTGTCTTGACAGTCTCTTGGTTCAAGGGTTTTGTTCCTCCTGGCTGTGACATGAAGAACATCTGTGAAAAGTTAAAGCTAGGACTGTCAGATATCATGTTTTAAGTGAGATATGTGAATGAATGTAGATGTTCCTGCTTTGTCAAATACAAAATAAATACACCAGGGACRGTTTCAGAGTCTATTTCAGAGCCAAGGTGACACAACTGGATTTATAGGGGAAAAACGTGAATTTCTGTGTATCTGCTCAGTGCATGGCTGCACTGAAGGATTAGGAGCAGAGAAATAGCAATTATATTAGTGAGTCCAGAGAAGGGAACTTCCCACAGGGAAAGTTATCCAAGATGCAACCTCTCCACCCCCAGTTTCACTTACAGGATTGTAACCATCCACTACTGACCCAAAATGGATCAGAAATTGTGGCTGGAAAACAGCACTGTAAGTCACTCCCCAGCCCTGAGCCTGTGCTCTGGGCAGCTCTTTGCTGTACATACACTCATGTGAGAGGCAGATTTGCTGCCCCAGGTGCTTTGTAATCCTGAGGGTCTRTAAGGCAGTGCAGGAAGAGGGGTGGAGCAATAAGGACAGGTCTGGTGTTGTGAAGAACTACAGGAGCATCTTAACCTGGAAAATAATCCATCTCTTTCCCTTATTATTATGTGAACCCTAAGAAGAGGATGAATTCTGGGCTTTGTTGTAATGTGTGTTTGTTTATTACAATTTAGSAAAGGCAGCTCCTTACAAGGCCAGGCTTCTTTCTGCCTGGTGTGTGTCTCAGGCAGAATTTCATCCTTTGCAGGCTGCATCAGCAGGGTGAGAGCCTTGCTGTCACCTCCATCAGTGAGCACAGGGCTAGCACAGGCTTCTTTCGTGGTCCTGCTAGAAACAGGGTGACATTTACTTTGGTGCTCAGCTATTGAGGAACTAGGGATGCTATTGTGTTATCTACCTGCCTTTTTAAAGTGTGAATTCTGTAGGGTAAGAAAAATGAAGCAGGTACAAAGAGGTTTTAATTAAAGACAGATCAGGGCATGGAAACAAGTGGTTAGGAGAAGGCTGTGACTGCTTTGCCTCTAGCACAGCAGTGCTGTATTMACCCAAAACTTGTCCATGCACTGGTTTGGTTTAGCAAACAGCCCAGGTCTCCCCTGACAACAGTGYAGCACAGGTATTAATCTGCATTATGAATGCAAGATTCCCAGTGACAGTAACACAGCACTGCCCACTCTGCCAGTGCACAGAGGAGGCAATCTGTGCTTCTACCTGCATTTCCAGCCTGGCTCATGCCAACAGGACAGCTGGGCAGCTGAAATAAATGCCCCCTATGCTTTGAAGCAGACCTTCTGTTTAAACTGCCCTGCAGCATTTAGCTGCTTCCCAGCTCCCACTGAAAATCAGAATGTGTCTGTCAGCTTCACCATCAAAGGGCCATGGCTGTGAGTGAGACTGGAGACACCCTCACATTCTCTTTGCACTTGTTCTCTCCTCCTGGTATTTTGCCTACAGATGAAAAGGTAAGATGCTCTTTTCTAGCTTTTTGAGTTGTTCTGAGTGATGTCTTAATCCAGCTGGCTTGCTCTGGTTCTTAAAGAGAAAATCCCAAGAAAAAAAAAAAGACCCCATGGTCTGGGGGAAAAGCARATGACCCCATGCAGGGGTGTTGCTATTTGTTCTAGGAGTTTTGAAGAAGAACTTCAAATGCTTTTCTTAATAGATTTAGCTGTCAGTCTGGCTTTCCTTTGTTCCAGGTAGTTGCCAATAAAATAGTATTTCTAGCATTATGCCTTCAGCAAGTGAGCTTCCCAGTGCCTYCTAAATCACTCCTCAAGGAACAGTTTATTGTCTTTTATGGCCAGTAGAAAGACCTGCTTTTTGAAAACTGCATGAAAAGAAGGCCCYTGTGCTGCCTGCCTCTTTCCAGGGAATGGCTGAACTGAAAACATGTTCCCAGGCTATGAACAGCAACAGGGAGGAATCTTGCAAAGGCAGGAYTGGCTGGTGAGTGCATGAGCAGGGYTTTTTYAATTAACAGGATGAAGGCATCTCTCTCTTAACTCCAGGATGCTGGGCTGCTGTGATGGCAGAGTTTTCACTGACTCAAAATTCTCCATATCTGCCTCTCAGGCTGAAAGAAAAGGGGAAAGGAAGAGCCCAGGCTACTCCTAGGGTATCTTCTGTCATCTCCACAAAAATTGGAGTCAGAATTGGCCTCAAAGGCTGTTACCTGCTGCTCTTCACAGGTGACAGTGGCTGGTGCTGTGTTTGATACTGGCCAAACGCCAGGCACCCAGCAAAGCTGGTGTTAGAAGGGTGTGAAAATCACCTGGAGGAGGGAGTATGAGCCCTTGTGATTAAGCAGCAAAGTGGTTCTYGTGGTGAACAGATGGAAATCAGGGGCAGCCAAGGGCTGAAGTGCAGGAAAGACTGGGATGAGGCTGAGTGRARAGCTGTGGCTGTAACTGGTATTTCTCAATTGTGAACACAGGCCTGGTTTGCTGGCTGTCAGTRTCCCAGGGAAYTRTGTTTTTAAGCATGTCCCTTAAAGAGAGGGACAGTCTGGRAAAGCTGCACCAGAAATGCTGCAAATCCCTTTCCCYRTTTTGTGGGAAAGGACAGGGGAGAATGACAGAATAATTTAAATAGAGAATGCTTTGACTTGTGCAACATCCCAAAGCCATGCCTTGTAACACAAACACAAGGATGAAAGAAGACCCTCAAAAATATGACAGAGTGAAGCAGAATGAGTGAGAACAGTCTGCAGCCACTGTGCTGGTGGACTCCTAATGGTCTCAATGTTCTTGGGACCTAAATTGCCTTCCCAGTGACAGCCTTGCCTGTGCAGGATYAAGGAGGGAAAGYGGGACAAGCTAAAGAAACCTCAGTCCTCCTCTCTGCCCCTTGGTCCTTGGACCAGCATCCCCTGCTCTGCTGACAGCCTTTTCATTTCCCTGCTATGCCATGAGGTATCAGCACAAAATCCCCAGTGTTTTTCCTTTCTTTGACCAATTTCAGCCACCCTGAAGCAGTATGCAAGCACGTGTGGAAGTCTCTGTCCTGAGCTGCTCGGGGCTCTTGCTGGTGCTGTGAGGCCACCATCTGCCCCCTGCTCTGTTCATTTTGACACCTTCATTGCAAGGAAACCAGCTGTGAGGAGGGGCCAGCGCCCCTGGCCCAGGATGCCAGGCTGGCAGCAGGCAGCCTTGGCCTGGCAGCTGCTGTTGTGCCAGGCTCAGGAGCTGTGGGCAGCAGCAGCCCCCCCAGCCCCTCAGATGGTGGGCTGTGAATAGGGAGGGTAGAGGGGCTGGTGAGGAATCAAAGGGAAGTGTCCTGCTGATTGATGGCCTCATTTGCACATGAAACTGGGACCTCTCAGCCCTGCAGGCCCTGCACATGGGTCTCAGCTGCTGTAACCAGGGCTGGGAGAAGAGGAGATAAGCAAAGAGGGAGTAACTTGCTTCCAGCTCAGGACACCAAATGGTTTTCCTTTAAGTGTCCCAGGACTGAATCTTGATGGTCTTTACAGTTCCTAAGTGTTGGTTGCTTCTTTTCTTCCCTTTTTACTTGCAGGTGAGACAGAGCACYCATGATTATGGAAACTTCTTCCACCTTCTCTTCTTTCCTTTTCCTGTGCCTGCTGGTTCTGTCTGACATCAGTCTTGCAGTCTCCCTGAACCCTGGCACAAAGCTCAAAAATGCCCCAGAGAACAACAACAACCACCTCCAAAACCAAGAGATGTGGCTGCAGCAGCCCAGAACTGGACGCCACCACAGGCAAGGCTTGGCCAGGAAGGAGAGGGTCCACGCCACACCTTCCAGAGGGCAGCAGGCTGGGGAAGAGACCCTCAAGACAGGCAGTGGAGCTTCAGCTGTGGAAGAGCTGGTGGCAGAGGGACAGCCAGCAGSCCTGAAACAGAACAAGGACGTGCTGCTGGGGTTGGAACTGTTGTATCCTGAGAGGGAAAACCAGTCCCCAGGCTCTGAGAAAGGGAAGAAGCAGCACCGCGAGCAGCATCGGCACAGCCGCAGGGACAGGYTCAAACAGCACCGAGGTACCCGAGCTCCAGGGGAAGCTGGGGCTGTTGTGGCACTGGAAAGGAGAGGCTCCTGTGTGAGGGCAAGAAGGCACAGCTGTGGTGGAGCCACAGGGGTGTGTGGAGGGTGTGGAGTGTGTGCTGCTCTGGGGAGAAATCTGCCRAACAAAAGAGGCGCAAGAAGAAAGGGGAGCTGCAGAAGCAGAGRATTTTGGTGCTGCCTGCAGTTTTGKGAGAATGACCTGGTTTGTCTTACAAGGGGAGCTCTGAGAGTCCCTAAGACTTGAAGGGCTGTTTTGGGGTGGWCTGCTTTGTTGGGKTTTTTTTTCCTTTTTAGCAAATGGCCCAGTTTAAGAACAAGTATGTCTGAGCCATGCTCAATCTCTCCACTGACTTCAAAAATATTGAGAATTAGGCAAAAAACAACCCCCTTATTTTGCTTTGAAGACCAGTTTCTTCTCAACAGAGCTCGTATTCTTCTGTGTTTGTGCTGAACAACAAAAAGAAATCCAGATTTTGCATATGTGAAAATTGCACTGATAACTTTAAAATGTTGCTTGGTTTTGACTGGGGCTGCTTTCCTTTGCAGGTCAAGTTGTGGGTGTGTGTCTCTGTGGTATGAGCTCAGTGTGGTAAACCTTGAGCTCTGTTCAAGGGAGGCAATCTGTGTCAATCTCCACTATGTAACAAGCTGGGTGTCCTGTCCTTGAGTTCCATCTATCACTCCTCCCTGCCTCAGTAAGAAGAGCTCTATTGTTTCTTCAGGGGACCAACTCAACAGCTTGTGTTAGCAATACTGCAGAGTATGCAACAAAGCTGGTTTGAATATTTACAGACTACAAACAGGGCTTATTTCTTGAGGTTAACTTGAGGTCTGTATTTAAATTAATACTTATAAAGAAGAGGGATATGTTTGTGAAGRTAATTTCAAGTGGTAAGTCCTGACTTGAGCTAAATTGAAATAACTCACTACTAAAATCAAATAAGAATGTAGTCACAGATATTTGCAACAGCTGAATCCATTGGTTTAAAAATGGTTAAAYGGGTACATTTTGTACTCTTGAGACCAGAAAAAGACATGTTTTGCTTCTTAAAAAAGAGATAGACATATCTTCAGGAAGGTGTGATTATGTATGTGTTCAGCATGCAAAAAYCAAGCTGCACATGCTCTGGAGCTGATTTATCACTGTAATAGCTCATTACTCTGTTTTACAGTGGTTTAAACAGTGGCTCAGGGTCATGGAACAGTGGTCAGTGACCGGATGAAACATGAATTCCTTTGATTGGAATGTGTCACACAGAGGAAAGGGATGAGAAAGGTAATGCCACTTGACCTGTTGCCCTCTGCAGGGAAGAATCCTGAKGCTGGGCCAAGCTCCCTGTACAAGAAACCCAAAAGCTTTGAAGAACAGTTTCAAAATCTTCAGGCAGAGGAAGCCACGAGTCTGACTCCCACCATGCTGCTCATTGCTGCTCTGGACACAGCTGTGTCCACAGAAGAGCCTCCTGTCCTTCCAGCCACTTCCCCACGGTCACAGGTAAAGAGCTGGGGACTGTTCTGTRCCTCCAAGCCTTGCCTCTCCCTCAGCTCTCCAACTTCACTGAGTTCCAAGGAGCAGAGAGACAGCAGAGCCCTTGGCTGAATACCCAGCACGTCCTAATGCTCATTGCTCACCTTTTGTTCTCACACAGCAGCAGTAGGAACTTCCCTCTTGGCTTCAGCCTCAACGAGGGACAGCTCCTCACTTCTGAAAATGAGAAGCCAGGAATCCTGAGTGACTAAAACAGGAGGGGAGGGGGAATCATAAAGCCTTTTTCATGTGTAAAAGCACCATGAAAATTTGCAAAGACTTCAGTGTCTCTACAGAAGTGTAATCTGTTGTCTGCCTGGTGTTTTTTTGTGGTTTGCAGGCCCGCCTCAGGCAAGATGGGGATGTGATGCCCACCTTGGACATGGCACTTTTTGACTGGACTGATTATGAGGATCTCAAGCCAGAAATGTGGCCATCTGCTAAAAAGAAAGGTGCTAAACCTCCCTGTCCTCTTTCCCAAAAGTCATCCTGTAAGGCTTGTCTATGGTTAGTATTCAGAGATGTGCTGAAGGACATGAGATCAYAGTGGTGGGGAAAGAGAGGAGCAGCATAATGCTGATTGAGTTTTGTGCTCAGTGTCAGAGTGTTTCTCATTTTGGATGCATATTTGGAGGAAAAATGATAAATGGAGAGTTGAGAACTAGAGAGGAGAATAGACTATGAAGGTTTAGAGTTCAAACTCTTGACATTTGAGGCTGTTTTTACCCTGGAACAAAATATTCTCCAAAATGAAAACACTAGCATGAAATTTTCTATCAGCATCTTATTTTTTTTCCACAGAAAAACGCCGCAGTAAGAGCCCCAGCAGTGGAAATGAAACCATGACAGCTGAGGGAGAGCCATGTGATCACCACCTTGACTGCATCCCAGGTCAGGATCAGCTTGGATCAGAGTCATTTCTCCAAACATGAGATGTTTGAAATCTAGCCCGGGTTTTAAGACACGCTCCCTGATTTCTGCTGCTGGTAGGAAGTGATGTGCAAGGGAGGGGCAGAGTCTGTGTGGGGGTGCTGTGGGACCAGATGATGTCTGTGTGATGGAGCTGTTGTGGGTGTCTGTAAGAGGACMCCTGAGCTGTGCTGAGCCCTGCTCCTGTGTTGCAGGCTCTTGCTGTGACCTGCGTGAGCACCTCTGCAAACCACACAATCGAGGCCTTAACAACAAGTGTTATGATGACTGCATGTGCACTGAAGGTGAGTGCAGCTCTTTGCTTTGTTTAAAAAGACAGCTGTCTGCCAAGGAAGGTGGGAACCTCCCTTGGAATGGAAAATGTGACTCCCTTCCCTCCAAATTATTATAGCTTTGAAATTACAGGGYTTTCAGGCAAAGATATGGGGAAAGGAATGACAGTTCTTTACTAGCATATATATATATATAAGAAGATAAACGAACAACAACTATTTAAAAACTATTTCTGAAGAATCCACAGCAGCCCTTACTAGGCAGGTGCMTTATGAAGGTGTTAAAAGGCACTCTTCTAGTCTCAACATGTTCAGGATCAGCTCCAGGCACTGAGTCTTGCCTGCCAGAACAAAACTCAGTTTGCCAAGTTTTGTGACCTGCTTTAGGTACCCAGTGATTTGACCAGGCTCTTTGCCTACTTTTTACCCAGTTAAATGAGCAGCTTTGCTGGAGTTGCAATGTTAAATGATAGTCTTCACCTTGGGCATGTTGTGTAACACCTCAAGATCCTAATCAGAGATGACCTTCTGATAGATTAGCCCAGAGAAATGTGTTTGTGCAATCCCTAATGAAGCTGCCCCAGGCCCTGCTTTATGCTTAAGCTAGTTAGAAGTTGATAGCAAATGTGCATCCTGTGTAGCATAAAAAAGATCCCCAGAGACACAAGGTCCAGGTAGCATCTTGCATGCTCTCCTAGGAGGCCAGACTGCCCTGGGGTGATTGGTAATGAGGGGCACAAACCCAACTTTTGAAGGTAGCTGGGCTCARTGTAGCCCAGGGACATAATTCCAAGAGATTGCTCTGTGACATCATCTGGGTCTCCAGTGTACAACCAAGGACAGTTCTGAGCTGTCTTATTACAAAAGCTAGAAATCCTCTGCTGCCTGCTCTGAAAGTTAAAAGAGCTGCAGTTTCTAGGATGATCAAATCAGGTCCTGCCAACCCCAGTGATGAGATCCTGCACTACTGAAAAGCAGGGTTTTCATGAGAATTATTTACCCATGGGCTGTATCCTAGCTGTGCATTCTGGTGTAACAAAGTCAGACAAGAAGCACCATAAAATCTTCCTCTTGGGTAGATCTACTACTTGGGCCAGAAACCAAGTAGTTACCATGACCAGAGGCTCCCATTGCCTTCCACTGCCATGGGAGAATATGTACTCATGGTTTTTACAAATAAAACACCTTTTTTTCCCCTTCATACTCACCCATGCTATATTAGCTAGCTTCCTTCAGACCCTGCACATTGGGAATCTAGAACTGAGAAATTAAAGGAGATGAGCAGTGGGCTTTGGATTGGACCTCCCAGTAATAACACTWCAAAGTCTCTTCTCCCTTGAAGCTTCAGGGAAATAAATAGCATGGGGAGGTTCCTAGTCATTGCTGCTGCACATTAAGTCTACAGTAATTTCCCAATGGAGAGATTGCTTAGACAGTAATGGGAAGTAATAGGGGGAAACCAAGCAGGGCTTCCATAAAATCACTGGRAACAATTGGAATAATTCATTGGTATTTCAAGAAGCCAGTGAAACCTGCCTGAACAATGAATCCCAARCCAGAACAGTGAGCCAAACAGAATGCCAGTGCCCAGAGAGCAGTGTGTGTGTGAGGCATTTCTCTGCCACCCTGTTTGACCCAGCACTGGGACTGTCCCCAGTGCAGCAGCATCTGAGGCAGACAGAGAGATGGTGTGTTGGGGGTTAGATTTGTTTCTTTTCTACTCACAGAACTTTTCCCTATAAGTTGCTAGGAGACTAACAGCTGGGACACCTGCCTTTCAAACCAAGCCATGGTGTTAGGGCTGTGGTGAGCCCTGCTCCCTCCCTCATTTCTGCCTGTCTGTCCCACAGGGCTCCGCTGYTACGCCAAATTCCACCGCAACCGAAGAGTGACCCGGAGGAAAGGGCGTTGTGTGGAGCCTGAGTCAGCCAATGGAGAGCAGGGATCTTTCATTAATGTCTAGGAGGGTGAGATTCCTGCCTGTCCCACACAGGAGGGTGTCCTCCCTCCTGGTCAGGAGCTGGGATCAARCTGTTTATACCTAGCGATGGGAATTAGAGGAAAATGTTGAGCAAATGATGGAAGCTGCAGGCTCTGAACATGCCAGGTCCCCAGCTAGACTGAAACTCATGTTCATTATAAATAGAATGGCAKCAGCCTTTTCCATAGCAGGACTGCACTCCCTATCCCTTCCCTCAACACATTCCTGCCACTGAATTGAGTCCCCCTCTCCTGGTTAGTAAGCAATGATCATAATTCCCATTCTGGTGGTCCTGGCAGGAAAAGGCTCTGCAGTTTCATCTCCTCCTCTCAAGAGAGGCAAGATGTGGAAGATCCTTCAGGGAAAAGGGGATAYGAGCTTCAACTTTACCCCTTAATTATTGCTAGAGAATAAAGGTAGATAGRTCCTCCTTAGGGACTGGAAGTTCCTAGAGGAGAGGAAATTTGTAGCATCCAGGTGGAATCAAAGATGGGAAATGGATCAGTGGGAAGTTGCCTGCCTAGGTCAGAGAGGACTCTCTGGCAGACCTCTTGCTCTCTCTCCYTTTTTCACTGCTCCACACACATTCCCTAGCTGTTACAACTTCCTACCTGCTATCTTTTGGACAATCCAATCCCACCCCATCCATCCTYTCTTGCTTTCAGAGAACCACCTGGTTTCTGCAAGGATGTGGTAARACATCCTAGCCTGTAGCTCTCACTCATTTAGCTATCCTGCTAATTTAAATGATTATTTTTAGGAGCTTTCTGGGGAAGTGATAGTTTTCCTAGTGAGCCAGAAATAAAGTTTTTGGTAACAGAAGATAGGACAGGCTGTTCTATTGTAGTAAAACCTGTGACATGTTGCATGTGTGTTTGTGTGATATGTAAATAAAGATATGATGGATATCCTTTGTGCAACTCTTCTGCTTTTTTGACTGCCCCCCAAGGATGTGGAGGAGCCAGAAAAGCCTATAAGGAAGTTGGTCAGCAGCTAACCCTGAGGTAATCACACAGAACAATTGTGCCACTGGTAGAAAAATTTCTCTGCCCAAAGCTGCCTGTATCCTTACTCAAATTGCAGATAACAGTTTCTGCCTAGTGTAGCCAGCCAGATGTTTTAAACGTTTTTATATTAATACTTAATTACTGGCTTCAGTGATATATTGGAGCAAGAAAGGCTTCCTTTGTTAACCTGGAGTAGTGGTAGCTGGTGAAGATGTTCTTTGCTACTGCTAACACCCCAATACCCTGACTTCTCTGTGAAGCTTTTTGTGTCTAAGAACCTGGAGATGTATAGCACTTTCTTTAAGAACAGAAATATTAATCGTGGTGCTGTGGGCAGAATCCTCTTTACACAGCTTCCCCAAACCCCCTGTGTTCCATTGAATTAATCAAACCTCCAGTCTGCAATCCTGTTTATGCTGTGGTGCCACTTTGCACTGTGTATTCCCTCAAAGACTGTGAGTGTTACACTTTACATCTCTGATRTAATGAGTGCCCAGTCACAGCCACAGAGAGATGCTGTGAATACAGTGTCACTTCTGACCTGTGCAAACCTGCTAAAGGAGGAATTTGCATGGGAGCACTCAGGCAAAACCCACCCCACAGGGTTGGATATAGCTTTTTAGATTTCTGTTTACAGCATGACAATCTCAGCACAGAAGACATAAGCAAAGAAAGGTGCTTTGCTTTCAGCTCGACGCCACAGCAGCAAGGATTCAGTTTGTTAACCCGGGGAGAGCAATGCAGCCCCTCCTTCAGATGCAGAATAGTGGGTGGTGCTGCCAGTGCCATTGTCAGTGGGAGCATAAAGGGAAAAAAGGCTCCTAAGTGATCACATTCAATTGTGGAGTTCTCAGCCTCTGGTCTGTGTGACACTGATGAGAACCACATGCACTATCAGAACCAGATTTGCTATCACACTGCTCTTCAGTGTAGGAGCCAAATCTGGGAGGAACAGTGCAACTGAAAGCAAGCAGGAAATTCTGCAGGGGTTTTTATCCTTGGTGMTGCAGGTATTCCTTGCCTCTTACACTACATAGGGGATCCTTGTAGGATCATGGACAGAGTTTGAGGCAAGACTGTGTTGCAAATCATGGGAAATACAAGCAAGTCTGAATTTTGTCAGAGCTTTTAGACTCTAAAAGGAGACTTTCTCCTTCAGTTCTTGCTTTTTTAGCCCTCAGTCTGCTATTAATGCTGAATATAAAGAACAGATTATTCTTAATTGGTAGGATTAAGGTTAAGGTCAGTGAAAATTCAGTTAACTATTATCAGTCAAGTCAGGGATTGCTGATTGATTGCTCMCATGGGAGTTTCAGAAAGAGCCTGTGACCAGGGATTCCTGCTGAGTCAAGCTGTGGTGTGCAGAGGTGGAGCAGSAAGGGTGAGCAGTGGCACAGGCACATGCTGCACAGCCACAGCAGCATGAAAAGAATCAGCCTGAGTTATGGATCAGCCAGATCAAATACTGACTTCACAACTGCAGTGCAAAGGAAAACTGATGAGTGAATAACGTGCAGAGGTGTGGAATGCAAGAGCAGCCTGTGACACAAAACCCCAGGGCAACATTTGTACAAGTCCAACCCACTTGTGAGCACAGCAAAGCCTTTTAGTGCCACTCTGTGCTGCCTCAAAGGCACARCAGCAGCTGCAGAGCATCACCATCATGGGTTACTTTTAGCAGCTTTCCCCTTCCTTCCCAGTATCTCATAGTCACAGTGCCATCAGTGACAGTTTTGCCTTTGGGGGCATTAGGTCTGAAAAAGAGAGAGATACAAATGTCATGCAATACCTGATTTATGTGTTCTTCTCAACTGATTGTTTAAGAAACTCAAATTAAAAATTCACACAGGCTCAGCTTCTCTGCTGCCCCCAGAGAATTTTAGTCASAGCTCTTGCAAGATTGTCCATTGTCTTTGAAAGGACTTTGGGCCAGGCCCAAACCAGCCCTAGCAGGGCTCTGTACTGTAATTCCTAAAGTTACTCACAGAGCATGCATGCAACAAAGGTGAGTGGCAAAGTCCCACCCAAAGTCCTGTTCTACAGCTACTGCTGTTTGTAGTGTAGCCTCTGAGAGTCCAAGGGTTGTGCATCACTTTAAGCTGCTTCTCCAAGGGTGAGAATCATTAAACATGAAAAGAGAGCATGCTGATTTGACAATCATTTCAGCAGCTGCCCTCTGCAAATACTGTTGAATCTCGGGGATGTTGCTGGTAGTTGCCAAAATTATRACTGCAGGAGAGGCAAGGAGTGGAAGCACAAATTAAAACACTTGGGAATCATTCTGTCTCAGGTCTGTAACAGTCTGCATTCATTTTCACTTGGAGGTGTTTTATTGAAACCCTCTCYCTTCCCTCCCTCCCCCAGCAATTACCCTGCTGTAAATCCACAGTGTGTGAAAGTGCTTCAATTTGAAACCCATGCTACACCAAATTGTTCACATCCATGCCAGTCATTCTCTGCTACATGAAGCCTGGAAAAAACATTGCTTTCATTTTTTTTTATCAGAAAAAAGCCCTGAGGGCTGTTGTTTCCTTGGAATGTTCTGAGTGAGCATATGTACTCCATAAAACCACTTCTGGCGTGTCAGTTCATTTTCTGGAGTGTCAGTGAATCTTGAAGAGTGGTCTCTTAATTATATCTCAAAGCTTTAGTTAGATTTTAGRAAATCAGAGAGCTGCTGAGATTGGGAAGGACTTCCAAGTGCATTTGTCAAGACACCACATTAATGTGACCCTCTCCAGATCACCTTGCCATAGACTGGTTTGCAATTGCAGGAGGAGGCTTTCCACCAGCATTAAAAAAAAAGCCTTCAGTTTCCCCTCCAATCCAGATAATGATTCTGTTTGCTSATTTCCCACTGGGATTTAAAAGGGAGTTTGTAGAGCCAGGCAACTTCTCTATGCCCTTCCTCACTACTAATTCAGAAAGGCTCTGTGGCTAATATATGTATTTGTGCTGAGCTGGTGCCTTCATTGCTCTCAACTCCACAGCCAGGGGCAAAATTCAGAGATACTGCTGTCAGCTGCAGYCTTCAGTTATCTTCAGACTAAACCCCTAGAGAGGGGAAGAAGGGCAGAACTATGAGGGGTGAGCTTGTCTCCACCTTCATGGGCCAGATAAGGACAGCAGGAGCAATTGTATTAACTCATTCACTTCCCTATGGAATTGCTATCACCTTATGCACCAAGGGTACAGWGTCCTGAAAATGCAAAGAGAAGCATTTCTGCCTTATTAGCCTCACTTTTATGCTATCCAGGAGGGGATCCAGCTGTGTATTAGGCTTTTATTCAGTCTGCCCAAGGCAAACCAATCGATTTTTAAAACCAATAGATTTTGCATAAAGCAGCTCATTGCTGGGTATTGGTTGCAGTGAGCTGAACTCACCTGGAGCACTCACAAAAATCTCTGTATCCAGTCTCCTGGGTCACCTGCTTCTCCCTGCAGGTCTTCTTTCACTTGCTGCTTATCTCCCTCTCCATGTTGTGCTGCTTTATCAAACCTGGGGAAGGGGAGAGAGACAGTGGGTTACACACAGAGGCAATTCACAAGGYACAAGCAGCACAAAGCTGAAATAAAAAGCAAGCAGCCCCCAGATCACACAGGTGTGAGAGACATAATAATGCATAATGTCTGTCATAGCTCTCATTGTTTTCATATCCATGAGATCATTAAGACATTTCTAAATCCCTTGAGTCCATGGCAATCAAGCCCAGGATGTAATAAGCAGGGATGAATTAACTGCACGATACATTGATGAACAAAATGAAGTAAAGTGCTTTTATTGTACAAGGGGAAATGCTTTGTGTTAAACAGTGTTATCAATTCAAATTATGGCTCATGCTGCATAAATGATAATGAGACTGTCTCAGGCTGAGTGAGAATGCTGAAGGGAGCAWAGATGCCCACATGCTGCTGCATCCAAATAGTGCTTATCATTTAAGAGAGACAGTGGAATTTGTCTCCATAACTAACAGCTCTCCTTTGATGGATACCTGTCTGGGCAGAAGGGCATCCTAGAGCACTTCACACAGCACTGAATATGGCTGCTCAGTCTCTCTGTCTTTCCCCCATCCCAAATGTCTTATATTTTCATCATTTACATTGAAATCCAGTCATTCCTTGCCATCTCTGGAACCACTAGCATTGATCTCATTTGACACCACTACATCTGCAGACAGAGGCAGGACTTCCCTGCAAGACACARCAATGGAAGTGAAGTCACAGCCCRTGTGTCATGTGGCAATAGATGAGTTATATTTCARTCTTTCATTTGGAAGTGACACATCCAGAGAYTCCTGAGGGGACTTTCACAGCCTTTTTGGGGTTTTTACTGTTGTTCTGAGCTATGCAGCCAATTTTATCCTGATGCTTCCTAGCATTTTCTAGGTGATTTCATTTGGTCATTTAATGCTTTGCCTTGAGAAACCTTGRAGTGTGCTGCATACAAGCAGTCAGTAGCACTCAGGACATGGCCAAGGACTGGCTGGGTAGCACTGCATTCATGGCTTGTTTGAGATGTCTGGCAGTAGGTTCAGCACTGCACAATCCTCAGTGCTTGAACTGGAAATGGGACTGAAGGATGACTCATGCATTTCCACATCCAACTTCTGCAATGAACCTCTGACCCAGCTGATTTCCTAAGAGGCCCCATCTTTTCTGTAAGAAGGAATAATGACAAGAAATGAACTGACCTAGTAAGACATTGCAGTCTTACACTGCAGAGAGCACACATTAGGCAAGGATGGGAGGCTTTGAGAAGTGCCATCATGATGTCTGRGTTCTGTCATTTCATTTGCCAGGCTTGGGGAGAAGGCTGCTGGTATGAACAGGGCAGGAAATGATAAGTTATAGCTGAACTGTGTGRGGTTGAATTGGTCACTTAGCAACTYCTCTAGCTCTAAAATGAAACCAGCTTTCTTTCAGAATAAGAAATGAAGAACTTGTTATTTGTACCAGTTTTTTAGGCAAAGGGTTCAGCCATCTAGTTCTAGGGAAAAATYCAGGGCCAAAGGAAGCAACTTAATTACCTGCCAGCCATCCTAGCTACCTGGCTCAACCCCTAAGACTGACCTTAACCTGACTTAGCTGTGGGTGACATAGCTAAGCACAGTTAGCATCCTAAAATAACATTTTTATTGGTGTCTATCAACAGTTTCTTTGTCACTTCTCACTTTTTGGTCACACCACGTGCACAAAAACTCCCTTCCTGCAGAAAGCTGCTAAGTCCTTTGCATGCATTAGCTTTCCTGGACACTGATTACAGTCAAAGTATAATGTCCAACCTTGTCTCACTACATTGAATGTGCAAGCAGCAGGGAGAGTTTGGCTGGGTGTTTGGAGCCAACCAACTGATCTGTGCACACCTTGGCTGGCTGTTTGCACCAAAAGTTGATCTGCGCGTATTTTTTTTTACTTAGTGGTGGCTTTGGAATCAAAATCACAGAACTGTTAGGGTTGGAAGGGGCCTGTGGACACCATCTAGTCCAAATCCTCCTCCCTGCCAAGGCAGAGTCACCTGGAACAGGTGACAGGAACGTGTCCAGTTGGGTTTGGAAAGTCTTCAGAGAGGCTCCATGCCCTTCTCGGACAGCCTGTCCCAGCGCTCTGCCACCCTCAATGTAAAGGGTGTTCTTTCAAAAGAAGTTCTTTCTCATGTTGAGTTGGAACTTGTGGTGTTTCAGTTTATGCCCATCGTCCTGTGACTGGGTACCACTGAGAAGAGTCCGCCACCATCCTGGTGGGACCCAGGATTCGAAGCATGAGCGTGATCAGAAGCCGTGCGGGTCACATCAGGCAGGCAGAGCCCCCGGAACACATCCGAGCAGCCGCTGCTCACCG
>CADDXX010000642.1:215981-244595 GCA_902810485.1 Alauda arvensis
GSCSWTTTTKSCCCCYTTTTTTAGCAGCTAGTTAGAGCTCACAGCTTGTGAGCTGTGAATAGATAAGATMYAATAAATCACCAAGTCTGAACTCGAACTTCCAGTGTATCATTCATCCTGACCTTGGCAAGAACAAGAAAAAAGGAGCCTGCACMGTAACACCACCACAGCATCCCGGGACACTGGTGGGTGCTTGGATGGCAGCCCTGGAGAGGRAAGTCCACCTGTGTGTGCCTGTTGATCTTACAGGTGTCCTGCGATGGCAGCAATGGTTTGTTTGGTTTGTAATGCTGAGCAGTGTTTGGGGAAAAGCTGCTTTSTAAGGCAGCACTGGCCCCTACTTGGAATATGAAATGGATCAGCTTTGGTCTGCAGAGGTGTGGAAATAAGCACTGTGTGTGCAGTGCAAATGTGTTTATTATGGGTCTGGTGTTGTTACCAAATTGCTGAAATGGCATTTGCTTGAAACAGCTTGGTTTACTTTTCATGAATTGTGCTATTTATTTCCTTTTGCTTATAACAACAGAAATAACTYGATCATCTTGATTTTTATTTGTTTAATTGAATTTGTTTCAGGTTTTAATGCATTGGTGGGTCGCTGCAGAGTGTGTATATAGTAAGCATGCATTAAATGTTTTACTTGGAATCATAAAAACTAATATAAAATCCATTGGTCATGGATTTTGCAGTTCATAAAATGTGCAGTTTGCCTTGAGTATCTCTTTTGGCCTCAGAAAAAGTTTAAAAAATATCTTCATAAAATTTTGTTGTGAGTGAGATTACCCCTACTGCTTAAAAGTGATGTTAAAGTCCTGAATAGCAGTTTCAGAAGGCAAACAAACATGGTTTTGATAGGATGCTATTTCTTCCAGATCTTGATGAGACTGAAATTAGGAATGAGTGAGGTAAAGGACACCACCTGAAATAACCATGGTGATGTGTTAAGAACCTGGTACCTAGCACAGAGAACTGAAATGGAGAGCTAAAAAAAAATATCAGGTTACCAAGAAAATAGATTATGTCCAGATTCTTGAGCATAAGGGTGGTCCAGAGCCAGGTTTWGGGTGTTCACAGAGTGAAACAACACTGAAAAACACGGTGGGTTTAYGTCCTTTTGCAATTTGAATCCTTTGTAACACCCTTTTGTGATCCAYTGYTTGTTGATTGGGTATTTGTGGGATGCAAGGAGTGCTTCCATGGAACACCRGTCCACCACATACTTCATGCAGCGATAGGCACCCTAAGGAAGGCAGCTGTGCTTTGTCTGCTCACTCTGTAGTTGCCAACTTCARCTTGTCTGGAGAAAATAAAGGGGTCTTTCCGTTCGTGGCACCCTCGGTGATACATGAAAGGCAGTAACAGCAGTTCCCAGGGATAATTGCAACACTGCCTGACTGTCTCCTGCTGCTTTAGGAACTGTGTTTGCTCCCCAGATTGTGGTGATTATACTGAAGGAGTTTGCATGTGAGAGGGAAAAATGAGCTGCTACAAACAGGGACAACTGAGCCTCAAATGCTCTCTTCGAAGAGAATGAGATAAACACAGCTTGGAAACAGTGCAATTTGACAGGAGGCTTTCTGGGATTAGAGTGTGTTTGAAAAAGACAATGGGCATTGATTTCATTGCTGTCTCTTCTCAGATTGACTAGGGGGTTTCAAGATTATAGAGATGTGTGTGTCTTTACACAATACCATTTTCATTTTTTAAAAGAGAGGTGGAAAAGAATGGTGGTTAGAATGACAGTGATTGACAACTGGCTTTTAAAATTTGAGGGAATGGAAGCACAGTCCTCTCAAATTGCACTTACCTATTAGCAGCAATTTAAGAATCCATTTCCAGCATGAGTGTTACATGTATAACCATCAGACTTAGTGCCCAGACTGCAAAGTAGGTCTCTCAGCTATGCTGTAAGTCTTCCAGATTAGGGGACAGTGTGGCTTTTATGGAWATGTAAACATGATTTCATCCTTTAATGTGGACAAGAAGAAATAAGTCTGTGTAGCCTTGAACCTTTGCAGGGGTGTAGCATGATATGTGAACAAATTTTCACTTGTAAACCAGTTAAAGAGAACTTTAAGCCAAGTTTCTACCTTTCCTACAAGCCCTGGGGAAAACATGAATGTGGAGGAGATGTGAGTTGGATTTCCCATCAGTGATGAGGGGTAAGCATTGTACAYCAGCTGGAACCATGTTGCTCTGACTTCTGTGGAAACATGTTTTTTTTAAACCTGCTGTTGATCAGTGTCATGAGATCTGGTGAAATGTAAAGCCTCTGGTAAAAGCTGCTTCACACTTTGTCTTGGCAGTGGGATAATTCAGCCTTGCTAGCAACAAATTCTTTCTGAGGCTGCAGGTGTATAATGCTGGAAGTCTTTGTTTTCCAGGTTTTTTTTGTTAAGAACTGAATCTGTCCTTTTCAGTCATTCCTGCTCTGCCAGATATGATTGTCYGCTGAAAAAACAAGAAGAGTAATGTCCATGACACTTTCAGGACTGTGTGGATCAGAGGCTGTTGGATCAGAGACAAGGAATTCACAAGGAAAGTACCCAAAGGCTTTGGCAAACTAAGCAAGATGAGACAGGAAATACATACAGTCCTTTGCTTATATTTCTTCTTCTTTTTCTTCAGAGCAAAGAAACATTCAGAAGAGCGTGAATTTCAATCTGTGTTTGGGCACTAGAAGTCGAGTAGATATTTSTCATCCCTGGCCTGAGGCTGCAGCATTTGGTGTGAGCCCAGAGACAGCAGCACAGGGCTAGCTGTGTGCCACACCTCTGTCAGATGGGAAGAGATCCCAGGCTGAGACAGACTAATCTCTCCTGCCCTTCTCAGCCATTCCCGGACACTGCCAGCCAGTTCTGCAGTTCCTGCTTGCTGCAGCAGAACAATCTGTGCTCTAGGCTGCAGCAGCACAGCTCTRAGTGTGTGGTTCAGAGAGTCCTCACCTCTCTTCCTCAGTGCTCTGTGCTGTGAATCTCCCCCAGAGGCACTTGGACCTTGAGAGCTGTGTTTTGGAAGGGAGGAGTTTTGAGGAGTATTGCCTTTCCTCAAAACACCATCAGGAGGCAAAGGCAGACAGGAGCTGCTCCATACCCACTGCTCACCATCACTGTTCAGAAAGAAGGGACAAGAATTGTGACTGTCCAGTGGAAAACCAACAGCATCAATCTTCTGCTGCTTCTTGTGAGGATCCTGTGAACCCTTTACTGGTCAATGCACATYTGTCATCTCATGCTGCAGATTCCCCTCTTAGGCATGAATTAGTGGTGGGTCCTTCTTTAAGGAGCTCAGGTGAAAGTGTGAGCAGCTTGTCACAGTTCAGCCCTGACCCTGGGGTATCTTGATCCATCTAATTTGGAGTCTTTTCAGCCTCTTTTGCARTCCTCACAGATTTCTGCTAGCTTGTACTGTTCAGTCCAGAGGCATAAGCAGGAAAGTGCCTTGATGGGGATAAGGGGTTCCCTCCCTCTGGAGCCCAAGTCTTCTCCAGTCATTGGCCATTCATGCTTTGCTCCTGATGATTTAGGTCCTCCCAGTATCCTGACTATGGGAGAACAGCTGGCTACAGTAAATACCAGTGCTGCACAGGCAAGGTTGAAATGGGGTGTCCCATTTGCTAAAGATTGGAGCCTTGGTGCAGTGACAAGGCTCAGTTCTGCTGAGCCTCTCTGTGTCTCTCACAGGTATGGATACATTGGCTCAAACACATGGAGAACCAAAATTTCAGGTGGCTTCCAGCCACAAACCCTTGCTTCTGGAGTGGGCTCAGGCAGGCCAGTGGATACAGAAGCAGATTCCTCCTTCAACTGCTCCCCTTTCTTCAGGTGCCAGTCCCTGGTAAAGCCATCTCTGGAAACTGCTGGTCTTTATGTTCACAGAAAAAGCCATTCTCCTGAAACGGTTGTTAAAGGAGAGCAGACATCTAACAGGGCATCATCTAACAGGRCATCTCCATGTGTTGAGTCTTGGAAGAAAGACCTTTCAGCCAGTCTGGATCCAGAGGCTCTGCAGGTGTTAGTGGAGACAGATTTGGGGGGGACTCAGATGAATGTTGGTGTAGCCATGGGTGGGGCTCCTAGAGAAGTGTGTGTGAGCATTGCTTCTCACCCTGGAGATAAAGAGTTCAGACCAGGCCAGCAGCTTAGTGTTAAATCTTCTGTAGAAGTCAACAACTCTCAYGTTAAGTGCAGCAAAGAGTCAGAAGAGGTGTGTGACTCCAGACCACGAGCAGGCAGAAGAACAGCTGCAGTGCACAGCAGCCAGTCCAATCCAACAGCAGCTGAAGAAGGCTTTAATAAACATTCTGATGTAGATGGTACAAACATGAGCARAGRAGGAAGGAGAAACAAATACTCCTACCAAAGCAGCCAGAGGAATTTGGAAGCTAATGGCAATCTCAAGCAGTCTGAAGAATGCTCTGTAGAAAGGAATGCCAAAGAACAGCCATGCTGTGAAGAAGGGAGCCAGCCACAGAAAACTGTGCCCAGAGAGGTGAGGGTATGCTCACTGTGAAGCATCTCTGTTCACAGGTATTACTTGTGCTTGTTTCTGCCACTTGCTAGAGGTGCAGAGTTGAGGTACAAGTGATGGGGATGCTTGTCCTATAGTTTTTTCCTGTCACTGAATGGCCAGAATCTCATCTCTTACAGTCCTTCWTCATCTCAATGTATGCATCTTTCCATCTCACATGCTTCTTCMTAAAGACCAGCTTGTCAACTTGGTTGTTTTGGGAATGTAAACAGCTTTTTTTATTCTCTGATCTGCATGCTGAGGGAAAGCATTGAACTGGTTTTTACTCTGTGCATTGTTGCAGGGTGCTGAGATTTCAGGCTTTTTGTGCCTTTTCATGTCTGAAATGTGTAAGAATATTCACAGAGCAATGGTGTGGGAGCAGTGTCTGTAATACACGACCTTGAGGCAGTCCTGCTCTGGTCTCCATCCAAAACCGTGTGTGCCACAAAGACAAATTCTTCAGCAGGGTGGAGCAGTGTGAATAATTGTGAATTAMTGTCTCTTGTCTGTTTGCAGATCTCAGAGAACAGCTTCTGGTCATTGAAGGTGAATGAACAAAGGTAAAAAGACTCTGAGTTAACAGAGGAGCACTTCTGGAAAGTGGCTGAGGAGCCATGTCCCTAGGAACATTTGAATTTAGGACTTAGCCTACATTAATCTGCTATGGTTGGCTGAGGGGCTGCATCCACTTCTTTTCAAAGGGTTGTCATTTAGAATGGAGCATGATCTAAAAAATAATTTCTGTATCTTTTCAATTCTGTCTTCTAAATTCAGCCCTGGTTGTTGCTAGCAATGAAGAAGTGTTGGTACCATCAGTGCTACTCTTCAATGCAGCAAATTCCAGTGTGCTCACTGCACAGTTAGAGAGGATCAAGAGCTTGACTTATCTATGAGGTGGAATTAAAATTTGTGGATAAGACATTAATGGGGTTGCTACCAGTTTAGCAACAGTGACTCCTTAATTGGCTGTGAGATTGCACGTTTTCCATTCTTTAGAGAGAATGATTTGAAATAACCTCTTTACAACTTGATGGCTGAACTCTGATTGCCACCTCCTGGCTTGTTTAACTTTCCTTTCTGTTCACAGAAACTCACCTCTGGTTTTTGTTTTTAAGTTTCTGGCACTTGTGTGACAAGCAAATCCTAACAAGGTGTTTCCAAGCCTGGAGGAGACAGACCCTTTGGAAGAGGGCAGCCAGGCAGCTTTACAGACAGCAGCTGCTTCAGAAGGGCTTTGGTGCTCTGCAGCAGGCTGTGCACCARAGGAGGACACAGTTGGAGGTGGCCCAGCAGAGACATGCTGCAGCTCTGCTAGCTGCCAGCTTTCAGAGGGTGAGCACTGCCTGGGGACAGTGGTKCCATGAGCTTTGTGCTGTGCAGTCAGAGAAGGCACAAATCCTGTTTGGGCAGGGAGGAGGAAGRGGTACCCTGGGTGAAATTCAGTGTTGTAGACCCTGGTACCAACACTCTGTCTGCAATTTGTTCTAATCATATGGTTTCTTCTTCAGTGGAAGGAGGCTGTGGCAAAACAGAGCAAGAAGGAAGCTCTGCAGCCTGAGCCTTACTCCTGTACCCAAAGTTCATCAGCAAGGATTTTTGGAGTAGGAAAATTARCARCWATGRCAACCTCAGCTCAGCATSAGCTTGCAACAGGATACTCAAAGGAAGCAGAGCAGGCTTATAGGTAAGSAGAGAGCATTCTCTTTCTGTTATCTTGGACAAAGGGAGGTTTACAAACACAGGGAAAATTTTTCTCAAATGATGGCAGACTTGTTTCCATGTCCTTGAATGTATTGCTGTGGGTAAACATTGCAGGAATTAGTAGCTTAGTGTTAAGAACTAAGCAATCCTATTTCATAGCTCCTGTGCACCAGTGTTTGCAGTCTGATTTGAGTGTCTGACAATACTCCTGTACTCATTCTTGGCTTCAGCTATCACCTGCATAGGTAATACAGGTGTAAATGAGCTTGGAGTGAGGCAATACTGCAGTCTCTAGCAGCACTTTCAGAGGTGTCGAAAGAAATGCCTTTTGTTGAGGCTTCTAATTCTGAATGCAGAAGAACAAGTTGAAACAAAAAGAGAGAGGAAAGCCCTGGATTCTGTTCTGTGAGTGCCTCTTTGGTCAGCTGGATGTTAAGGCATGCCTGTGGCTCTTTCAGGATAGAGGGAGAACTGTGGACACRGCTTCGTCATGGGCAGAGAGGAGATGAGTTCTGCTGGAGAGCTGAAGCAATCAGAGATGTGAGAAGGCTGGCTGGTAAGCACACATTCCATAGCCTTGGAACAGCTTGGAGGTRTTCACTGTTTCACCAGTTTTTGTGGCTTGTGTCTGGTTGTTGTTTTGAGCTCTTTCAGAATGTGATGCTGCAAGTAGCTGGGCCASTATCTGTGATGGTGGAGGATGGCCACTCACCATGTCACAAGTTTTGCCTCATCCCTTATATGAAATCAGGTGCAGCATGTGTTGCTCYAGCAATGTGAGCTGCCTTCCTTAAGTGTCCTTCCTCTGGCAGCTTGGAGTTAAGCCAGGGAATGTTTGCTGTGTGACATTAAGTTGTTTGAAGTTCTTCTGTGATTTCTCTTCCTGCCAATCTCTTCCTGCCCTGTGACACAGCAGCTTTCAGACTGTGGCGCCTGCAGAAGGAGCTGCTGAGCAAAGAGGAAGCCAGGCTTTTGGAAGCCCGTGCTCTGCTGGAAAAGAAGAAGCTACGAAACATTTTCTGGATGTGGCATTCTCAAAGCTTGGCAATGAAACAGGTTCTGACACTGACAACTCAAATCCAGAGAAACTTGGTCTCCCGGTGAGTTGATGAGATCCGGTTTTCATGTGAAAAATCTGTTTGCTTTGAAAGTCCAAGGAATAACAGAACCAACSCAGACAGTAATAGCTGTTCCATCTTAAACCATCTATCCTTTTGTTTTAGGAGTTAATAAAGATGAAAGTAGGGGTAGAAACATGAAAAGGAGCTGCTGTGGTCAGAGATGTTACAGCTTGTCTCCTGTGCACTGACAAAACTTTTTGTGCCATTTGATGTCCTGAAAGACCAAACCCAAGAGCAGCCACTGTGCCTCTGTGCTTTAAGCATGACAGTGGCTTTTTACTGAAATACACAAATAGMAGCTCAGGGAACAGCTTCTGTGTGTCTGTCCTGAACTAAACTCRGTCTCAGGAAGACACATAAACTTGTGTGTTTTTCAGCATTTTCCTTTGGTATTCTCAGGTGCTTCWGTACATGGAAGGAGACTGTTGAGCAGAAGGCACTTGACAGGTGCAACCTGGCCCACCTCAGAGCAGTATCACTGAGGAAGCACTTCCAGCAGTGGGTTGAGATGCTGCAGGTCAGAGGAGTTGATAAGCAGGCAGCAGTGAGCCTCTTCCTCCTACGGTGGAGGCAGCATTATGGTGAGCAGTTTGGGGTCTGTGCAGAATCTCAGTTTTAGAGGTGCTTGGGCTCCTTCTTCCTCTTCTTGKACTCTGAAAACAGCCTGAAAACAGAGGGGCTCAGATTATACAGGATATGAACAAACCAGAGTGGGCAGAGGACTGGTTCTGGGTGTGTCAGTGAAGATACAGGGAGGTTTATCACTCTGCTTCATGAACCAAACATAAACTCTTAAACCTTGCTGAAAAGAAGCAATTGGAGGGTTGGGCTGRGCTGAGTTGGAATGCCTTGAGACAATCTCTTGTTCCTTTATATAACTTAAGGAGCAGTTATAAGTGGCTCAGAAGCTGACATGACTGTGACAAAGAGCCATGAAGGTCAGGCAYCATGGACTGGAGAGAGACAGTTTCTGGAGAAAACCCTCTACTCTTTTGATGACTTCTGCCAAAAACTGAAGCTGCAGAGAGTGTATCTGCTGTGGAAAACAAGGCTGTGTGAGCATCACAAAGCTGAGTGAGTGCAGAAGAGCCAGTCCCTGGAGCCCTGCCCCCATTAGTAGTGTCCAGTTCACTTTCTGAACCTTTTGCAAGAACCCCTTTTACCCTATCTATTGCCCATCATGTCTGTGCTAGTCACCCCCTCTGGTCTTCTTCTTCTGTCAGTTTACTGTCTCAATATCTTCTGTCTCAGGTCTTTCTCTCAGACTTTGGAGCAGTCTAAACTCAGAAAAACTCTGAAATTATGGCACCAAAAGTATCTCATGCTGAAGAGAATTGAACAAAGTTCTAAGCACCTGCATGAGGAACCTCTTGCCATGCTGTTYTCTGAGGATCTCTCAACATCCTCTGGCTTTGACAGCAGTGCACCAGCTACTCTGACCTCTCAAAGCTCATTGGAAATGGTGAGAARGTCTTGGTACACCCAGACTGCTCTGAGGTATTAAATTGCTGGGATCTTTGAGGGGAAAATTTCTGCTTCAACAAGATACTGTCATCAGCAAACCTTGCTTAAAATGTACTGCTGAATCTGTGGGGTCCTGCAGCTGAAATGAAATCTGAAAGTGTCAAGTCAAGCCTTTTCTGGGTCATCATTTAGAGATGTGGGAAGGTGCTGAGCTGGTGAGGTTCCCTTGTACACTTGCTTCTGTTTGTGGCTGCAAGGTGGAAGGGATGAGATACAAAGAGCTTCCTCACTGAGGCAGTGCATRTGGCCATTTCCCCTTTTCTCAGTATAGAAATACATGCATTTCTGGATTCAGKATGGAAATTATTAGTATAGAAATAACTTTCCCATCACTTACATGTTTGCTSTCCAGAGGTGTCATGGCTAGCCTGCAGTTCCTTTGGATGCATTAAGCATTTGTCTGAATCTTTGCTAGAAAAAGGAGTAAATGGCATGGTCAGAGCTGTTGGCAGAGTYCTGGCACTGTGAGGACACTCAGCTCACAGCATATTCCTCCTTTCACACCTGCAGGAATGCAGTGACAGCAGCCAGCACACCTTCTCCTCCCTCCTGACTGCTGAGGATGTCACACATGGGTCATATCACAGTTCTTTCCTGCAACAGCACCAGTGCACAGAGCTGCCAGCTCAGCTGGGTGGGGAGCTGTGCTTGCAGACCTCCTTCCCTGGAGCTGGGTGAGTTGGAGACTGGTTTTTTAGGATGCTGATAGGAGTTTGGACTGGTTGAATCCTTCCTTCTGCATAATCCCTCATATCATGTCACACCATCCTTGCAGGAGACTTTTCATTCTTTCTTTCCCTCCTCACCCAACACCTTTGTCTTGCAGAAGAAATTGGTTTGTGGGAAATCAGTTCCAGTCTTCAGTGCTGCAGAGTCCAGAAAATAATTCACAGCCTCTCACCAGTTACTCTGCATGGGAAGAGGTGAGGYTACAAAGTGTTGTGTAAAATGTAAATGTACAAGTGTTTTCTGCATATTCAAATTTAGCAAAGAGCCTTTGGGTTTCAATATCAGCATATGGAAGGGTTATGGAAGGGAAACTGCTATTTTGTCTTTTTTTGTTCTCTCTCAAGCAGAAGATTTGAGAGATTGAGGCTTTTCTCAGGGTAACATTTCCCAACCATTTGTCAGTGTGGAAGTAGGGCAGGTGTCAATGATTTTAAAGGGATGTGTTAGACCCTCATGTCTGGGTGTTCATGTGGRGTGTGTGGGTTAACAGAGCTGGGCAACCCCAGAAGTCACAGTGGCAAGGAGACATGGCTGAGCTGTGTGCAGTAACTGATTCAACAGCAATTCAAGGCCCTCTTTTGCCTTTCTGCATTCCAGGGCTGCAGTTCTGACAAGGAGGTGAAGAGTTGCTGGCAGCCAGCAGAGAGGTACTGCCTGCAGAGGTGCTTCATTGTGTGGTCAGCTCAAACTCAACACCATGTAAAGGCCCAGCAGCACTGCAGGCACATTCAGCTGTCTCGGTAGGGATCATGCTTCCAGAAGTTTCCTAAAGCTCTTTGTTTTGAAAGCTTTACACCTGCTTTAATGAAGAAAAAAAACAGGAAAAAATTCTTCCTCTAGCTATTTTTTTTTTGTCTTCAGTGGGAGTTTTGCAGCCCATTATTTTGGGGTTTTTCCAGGTTCAAAATTACTGTGTAGGAACACAATAATTCCTGGTTTGATGGGATGCAAATTAGAGCAAGCCCAGCTCTGCTGGTAAGTCCTGGTAACTTCTTATCCAGGACTGAACTGGCCTTGCTCTCTACTGATTCCAAAGCTGGAGAGCACAACAGGCTTGGCACAGATTACCTTACTCCCAACAGCTTGRCCTGTCCATCATTTCCCCTGACATTTAATGGGGAAAGGATGTTAACAGATCAGATGTGTTTCCAAAACATCCTTGTGTGTGTGTTTGTGTGCATCTCTGTGAGTTGTTCCTACAGTCAGTGCAGCAACCTTTGTCCTTCTCAGAGCCTTTCTCAGCTGGCACCACTGGGTCATGGAAAATAAGAACCAAAAAGCAGCAGCAGCCCTGAARGATGGAGCTCATTGTTGCCAGATGGCTTTCAGCCTGTGGAAGAGGAGGCTGGCCCARAAGGTGGAGGTTGAGCAGAGGCTCAGGTGCCATGCTCACCAGGTGGCTGCCGATGCTCTGCAGCGTTGGCGTTCCTGCTGGCAGAGTGAGTGACCCCATCCCACTGCATCCCTTGTGTCTGGAGAGCAGAGAAGCTCTGGCAATGGCTGGGATGGAGAAAGGCACACTTTTGGCTGTAATTCTGTGCACTGCTCCTCTGGAAAGGCACTCCAGGAGTCAGTAGGTGCATGTGTCACTGCATTCTTCTGGCTATCAACAGGACGTGTGCCCTGCTGTTTTGTAGTGCTTTATATGAGGGAAGATGCTCCTTTGRCACTTCTRCCTGCACTACCAAAAAGAGAGTTCMAGCAGGGTATTTTAGCAGCTGGGGAGTTGAATGCAGCATTCCAAGTTTGAACATGTCTCCTCAGACCAAGCAGTCAGGTTTTGCTTCAGTGGGAACAGGGTGTATCTTTTGGGGTGGCTTAACAATCCTGAYCCCTCAAAGAATTCCATATGCTCCAAGTATTTATGCTGTGCCAGGGAAGAAAAACTCYCAATTTTTAATGGAAAACTGCCTTGCAGATAAGAATGGAAATAATCTGTGATCTTGCAGGGAAAATTKGAAAGAAGGTCTGACTGCCTTGCAGACAAAAAACTAAAAGATGAATTGAAAAGTCTCTTYAGCTGCCAAACAGAGGACAGGACATCTTAGCAAGTTTGGTCCCATTTGGTGTTTGCTCTTGTCTGGACTCTGCAATGGAGAAAGTCATTGATCTGAGCTCAGGAAGGTGTGCTCTCTCACAGGGAAGCAAGCTCTGGGAGAACTGCAGCAGCAATGGGCTTGGCACAGCTGCCAGGAGAGGAAGAGGCTGGTCCTGCAGACCTGGTACTGCCAAACAAAGAAGCAGAAATTGGCTGCTTTGTTCTGGGAACGTTTTCTCCTGCACAGGTTTGTTCCTTGCTCTCAAAGCATTTCCAAAGCTCTGCATGAAGAGCAATTTGTGTTGTAGTATCCACTGTATTAAGAGCAGTTTGGGTTTGAAAGTATGGTTAGCTCATGTATAAATGGAGCTTCTGTAGGAGCACTTCTCTGAGGATGTGTCTGTATTAAGGGGGCTCTCAGCTAAAGCCTCACACCTCACCTCAGTTTTTCCCATTCAAAAATCCTTTTCCTCCCAGAACTTGTATTCAGTGTCAGTTATGCAGGGTGGTATTTGTGCACTAAGTGAGGGAGAGATGCAAGCAAATTTGTTTAGTTTAAAAATGGAAAGCCTCATTTGCACTTCAGTATTTGCTGAAAGGAATAGTGGGCAGAGGTCTTACAGAGATCTAATGTTTACAAATCCAAGCCTTYTAGGATTCTGGACATAGTGTGTTGATTTAAATTTAATGTGAAAAATTGAGTTCAGTTTGTTCCTGCAGTTCCTGTTTAGACTCTGCACTTACCTCACCCAATTGCATTTTCCTCTGCAAATCCCTCTGTGTGGCTCCCTGGTGGGAATTGTATTTGGGAGAAGCCCTTCAGGTAGTTCCTCCCTGCTGAGTATGTCTCCACCATTAATCTTCCTTCTGAGYCTCCTTTGATGAGAGAATGCTTCTGTTTTCTCACCTGGTACAGCCTGAGCTCTGTCTCTTCTGAGGGGGGCATTTTTCATGCTAGGATAACCTGCAATAGCTTCTCTTGATCTTCCAAAAGCCTGCCAGGCACAGGATATTTACACCTCTGCCCTGTGGTGCAGTGGGGTGATTTGCATAATGAAGGTCCAAATGGAAGAAGGCACCAAAAGGATAAGCCAGGAGTTAAAAGCAGATTGGATTCTCTGGTTGCAGAGGAAGATTGGTCTCCTGTGCATCAGCCTGAAAGATGCAGAGAGATTATTGTGGGTGCAGATTAAAATTGGAATAAAATTGTCTTCATAAAGATTCTAGTTGTACATCCCACATACACAGGGCCTTAGTTTGTGACAGCCAAGAAACAAAATGTGAATCTTGACAACAAGAGGCTGTCAGAAATGCTGCAAGCAGACTTCAGGAATCTGCTGGAGGAGATTTTAGCAGTTTTACTTTCATCCCATAATAAAAAAATTAAAAAGCTTCCATCAAGCACCATCTTTCTGGTCAGCTGGTAGCACAGAGATAGATTGAAGACAGACAAATAAATTTAATTTTATTATTTTGGTGGGGGATCCAGTGTGTGTACTGGCAAGGCAGCCTAGGAAAAGCATTTGTTTTGTAGGCAAAGGAAAAGCATGGTATGAAATTGGATTCAGTTTGCAGAGGCCTTTGAAGAGGAGGAAATGCTAAAATGGCCAGAGGGAAGCAGTCTCCTGGGCTTTGAGTAGGTGAGAAGTAACAGTGCCAGGAACCTGAAGTAAAATGAGGGCAGGTTTTCATATATAGATAATTGAAGAGTCTGAACTTGCTGAAGATGAGGCACTGGAAAAAATACATAGCATGGAGATCAATGCATAAATCTTGACTGCATTGAATTATATAGGAATAATAGGAACAGGCTTTTTTTTGTGTTGAATGCTCTTTGGCTTGCTGTGACCATTTCTGTGGGACACTGCAGGGCAGGTGAGGTGGTGACATTTGGTCTGACATGGAASTGTTAATTCAGGCATCTGCTTCTTTTCTGTGCTTGTATCTGTTTCTCAGGTGCCTTGTCGCTTGGGCCCAGGTCRCTGCAGGCACACTGAGGCAGCAGGAAGCCCTCTCTTACTTTAAAAGAGTCAGAGAACAGAGTCTCCTGGCTGTGAGCTTTGCTAAGTGGAGGGACAAATGGAGAGCTGAAGAAGTGGCAGGAGGGAGGAAGCACAAGTGGCAGGAGCCCTCTCCAGGTAAAAGCTGTCACCGCTGGCGAGTGRCTGCGAGAGGACAGCGAGCCCTGCACCTGGGATCTGTGGCTACTGTCAGACAAGTAAGAGAAGATAAAGCCCCCTATGAGACAGTTATTATTAACTCAGTGAGTCATGAGGCACTGAGATAGTGTGACAAGGCTTGTGTAAAAACCTGGTTTGATTTGTGGTGACTGCTTAGTCCCTGCTGTGAAATTCTTCACAGGCTGTGCACACAACTTCATCACCATAATCTGGCACTGATTGCARCAACCATATGGAGCACAGCAATGAGGAAAGGGGACATTTTGACCAGAGAGATGAGAGCACTCCTTCCTCTCTGCTCAAAGATAAGATGGGATAATCACTGTCCCTGCAGAGCAGAGTGAGCTGTCACAGTTGCAGCTTTTTTCAAARGAGTCACAGCTAGCAAACTACAAAGAGGTCGATTGATTTGGAAGGGCTGAGTCAGTCCTGCTGGGATCTCATCTGTGCAGTTTCCAGCCTGGGGTCTAGCACATTAAGCTACCTGCAGAGCTGTGAGCCTGTCTCTCTCAGATTGGTTTGTGTGAGTGCTGTGTGCATTGTGTTTACTCTTGGCTGCAGCTGTGTTATTTCTGTTTGCAGGCCTGCAACTACTGGACCAGAGCAGCTGCCTTTTCCCAGTGCCTGCGGCAGCACAGTTCCCTCATAGGTGTCAGGAAAAGCAGGAAGATGTCTCTCTCTTGGTCCATGAGTAAGGAGATTCTCCCTCCTCTCTTCCTTTCACGGACCCATGTGGGGAGTGTGAGTGATGAGGGAAGGGGATTAGTGTTTACCAGCTTAATGACTGGGATTCCTCTGTGGAATAGGAGCTCATGGCAAACAAATTCAATGGATTTCTTCTGTGTTCGGGAGCTGAAGGACTAAGGGCTCATGGCAGCTTTGATGTCCCCCTCTCTAGCTCCAAGGTTAGCTGCTGTGTGATTCCTCTTTTGTTTCTTAGAAAGCAGAAGAGGCAGAGAAGAAGATTCATCCCCAACTGGACTTTTTCCCAGTGCCATTCAGCGCTGGCTGGTGCTCTACAGGAGCCAAAGCAGGGCTCAAAGGCTGCTGGAGAGACCTGCTGTGGTAGGACCCTCTCATGTATGTGTAAGGATCCAGGAGAACACAGCAGAGCTGGACTTGGAGCAGTGGGATAAGAAGTGGCTTGGGTAAGCGGAGTGGAAGCCTCTGAGCTTCCTCTTGCTGATACCATCAGGGAAGGGCTCCCTTGTGTGGCTGATAAAGCTCATTTGCTGCTTTTGCCTGCAGGAGGAAATATCTGAGGTGGTGGCACCACACCGTGGTACTGCGCTGGTGGCAGCAGGACAGGAACCTGCTCTGTCTGGCAAGGGCATGGCACCAGTGGAGGGAAGCCAGCAGGGTGGTGCTGCTGGCTCAGGTGTTGGTGAGTGTCTGGTGCCCCTGGGGTGGCAGTGATGGGTGTTAATGGGCAAGCCTGCTCTGCCTGCAGCCTCACATACATCCTGGGAGATGACACTTGGGGGGTTTAACAAGTACCAGGATGCACCAGAAATCCTGGTTTGCTGCTGTGGCTGGTTTGTCCATTGTTCTTTTTGATAGACTGGCACGTGCACGGATTTAGTTCTGCTTTGTTCTTACAGATAGGAAGCTAAAACAGGATTTGTCTAGATTGTCTGTAGACTGTGCAAAAAGTTCACAGCAATTATTACAATCTTTGTCCTCACCTGTGTTCCTTATACATCCCACTGGCGTCCCAAGAGCTGTAATTTGGCTTCCCCTTGTGCTCACACCCATTTTCAGCCTGRTTCCTGGGCATTAGCTGTGTGAGATGTGCTCTGGCCTGCCCAGGTAACAAGATGAGCATGTCCACAGTCACTGAGGAGCTGTGCTGGAGCACARTGGGGCATTGTCCTCTCCCCAGGGTACTGGCACTCCACTGTGCTGGGGAGAGCTCAGCAGAGCTCTGTTATTAGTCTGCTCTGTTTGTTACCAATGCAAAGTCTTTAAGGAGGCACTCAGGAAAGCAACTGGAACAAGGTGGGACTGCAGGGAAGTGTAGGGAAGTGAGGTCATTTGCCTGCCAGAGCCCAGTTAATCTGAGCACTGCCTCTTTTCCTGGCAGGACCAGCAGCGGCTGAAAGAAAAGGCCTGGAGGCTCTGGAGACAAAGATATTTGCAAAGCTGCGTGGTGCAGAATCTTTTGGAGGAGGAAGCCAGGAGCCTCCTGTCTCAGGTAAGCATTTATGACTGCTTCAGTTCAGTGGTACAAAAAAGCACCCCAAAGGGACAATTGGTGTTCCCTGTACAAAGCACTTGCTTAGGGAGAAGTTGGATACATCAAGGAATGGGACTTGCCAGGAAAAAAGGAAAAAAAGCTTCCAGCTTTACATGGGTTCATCTCTGGGTGTTTTTCAAAGCTTTGTGTCAGCAGTCAATTTCCCTGACATGTGCCCCCTTCCCTGCTGTTATTAGTGATGTTAATCCTCTAATCCCCTGCCTCTTGAGACCCCACTCAGGGAAGAAAAGGGCTCCACAGTGGTGCAGGAGGACTGTGCTGACTTGCACCCAGGGGCAAGCAAATCACGATGAATTTGAGTCAGCAGGCAAAGCCTTAGAACTCATATCCAGTTTGCTCCTSTGCCTGCCTCCCAAAGATTCATGTAGGATTAGGTCCTCCTTTAAGGATGCTGGAGCAGGTACTGAAATTAGAGGGGAGGGTGAGCAYTGGTTTTTCTTCTCTCACATTGATYTGYACTCTGCATGCCCCATATTGGCTGCAAGAGAGACAGGAAAGGGTTTTGAGTGAAGGGTGAGGCAGCTGGCAGAGCCATTGCTAGAAGGAGAGCTGTGTTTGGGGGTTCTGTGAGAATGGCTGCAGCCCGTCCAGGGTAACCTGAGTGTTTGATTTGCCCACTTCCCTCCTTCAGGCCTTTGGAAGGTGGAGGCAGCTCACAGCATTCCAGCGCAAGGACAAAGGATCCTGCTGAACAGAGGGGCCTGCCTGCAGCTGCTGCTCCTTTCAGGACACGTGCAGGATGTGGCTCCTGTCACAACAAAGAGCTGGTGCTGTGCCATCAAGAAAGAGAACACTCTGCTCTTGTAATGAGAGCAGTGCTGCGGGCCAGAAGGATGACAGCCAAACAACAGCCAGGGAGAGATGGTACCTAGTGAARTGTCCTCTTTAAAGGGCTTGTGTCCTACCTCCTTAGCAGCACAAAAGGGGAAGTTACTCACAGTTGTGAGATTGCATTCTCTTGTTCTCTGGRCCCTGCTTTTGCTGGAGATCTGATTAAAGGTCAAAAAAAACCACTTTCCTTTTTCTCAGCGTTTTTCCCCGGACAGGAGCTTGTTGTCCATCTTAGAGATGARCAGGAGGTTGTAGGTGCTGGATCCTGTTGATTCCACAGTCTGCACCTGGGTAGGTGCAAACACAGGGCTTTATTTTTAGATTTGTTTTTTACCCTGGGGGGTGGGGGGAAGGCAGATTTTCCACATGGTTCCCACCTCCTCCCCCTGTCTAGATCCATCAGCTCTTCATTAAAGCCTTTCAGTGGGTGGCCAACCTCCTGACTGCTTCCTGCTGGTTCATTTCTGTGCTGAATGGGCAAGGTATGAAGAAACCTGCTGGGAACAGCTGAGCACCAAAAGCTTTGCTGAGGCGAGACAGGCGTGTCTGATCCCCAGCCTTCCCATTACTTGCCTCTGTGATTGATGCCTTGTAATTACCCTGGATATATGAGCCCGGTCTCAGACAGCTGGAACAAGAGGGCCTGAAGAATCTGGAAAAGGCTTTTCTTCCTTGCTTGTTTGAAAGGGATGCTCACAGCATGGTGGGGATCTTGAAATCCCACTGGGAAATGCTCCGAGGTCGTTTTCTTAGCCCGGGGCAGCTTTGCAGGATTGTTAAGTACACAAAGCAGCCTCAGTAGCTTCCCCAACCCCTTAATTCCAATGCCATGGGGCCTGAGGCTGYTCAGAGTCATTAGGTCAGGAAAGATAAGCTTAGATCAGGAGAGATAACCTATCTTTCCCTACAGGCACTGGAAAAGAATACCTGCAAGTGACCTTGCAGAACTGAGCTAAACTGTGCAGCTGGTTACTTCTGCTGAATTCTAGGATTTAAGCTTTCTCCCCTCTACCCTGGAGCTTGGGCCATACACAGGACATGCATTGAAAGTGAAGTCAGAATTGCCCCAAAACCAATTTTCTTCAAGTTTTCCCCTTGTGCTAGGTGATTAATTAGCAAACATGAGTCTCTGCGAGAGCAGGGTACAAGAGACATTTGTATTTTATTGTRTGTAATCTAGGAAATAGTGTGATTCCTACTTAGTCTTACCCAGAAGGGAAATTCCAATAGTCCTATTAAAAAGAAAACAGGAAATACAATACAAGGAGAGAAGTTAGGAAGAAAATTTGAACCTTCTTCTGGAGTGAGTACAAAAGTGCCTGATGATCARCTATGAAGAAATACATTTTAGGAGTGCAATATAAAAGCAATTTGACCTTCTTTTCCACGTTGTAACTGCTGATACAATCCCCCWGCACAGGTACAGCTGACAGGAATGTTTCTGTGCCCCTGCCAGCATTTCTGGCATGGGAAAGTTGCCAGAATCTGTGTTCTCCTGTTACTGTAATTAGCATAACCATGATTAGCAGCTCTTCATCCTGCAGACCCTGGCCTTCGGGCTTAGTCTGGCGCCTCGGCTCAGMGGTTCAGGTACTTCTGGCTATTGTTCAGTGAGAATGGCTCTCACYGAGGGAGGGAGCCTTTGTGCTGGGGACAGAAGAACACGGTGTGGGTAGATCAGATCACCCTGGCTGTGGTTTAGGAGTGTGTTCATTGTCAGCACAGGAGCTGCTGCTTTSCCCGGAGGTGGACGGTGGTGGTGGACGGGAGGAGGAAGTAAGAGATTAGAAGARGAATTTTCACTGCTGAGTCGCAGAGTTCAACAGCTCAAAAGTATCCTCCACAACCTGCCAGAGGCAGTTTTCTAGCGGGAAGTCATTGTCCACCAGGTTGACCAGGTAGTAGTTGTCGTGGATGTACTGGATGATCATGCGAGAGGGCGACTCCTCCTCGTAGAGCTTGGCCCAYTGCTCGATCCACAGCGCAAAGGCCTCGTCCTGCCACGGCAACAAAACAAATTGGCACTTGTGAAACGTCTTCATGGGACTTAATTTAGGATASCCAGTGTTACACACGGCTGGCCAAACTGTGGCTTGGTTCTTCTCAGTAAAAATGGCAAGAGTTGAGCAAGGAGCTTTGTGCTTTCCAGTCAGCGGGAAGTGCCCAGAGCTGAAAGGAGCCACATCCACATGCTATGGATGGCTCAACACTGCCCCTGTGTGTGTGTAAGAGGGGAGCAAGAGCCACTGCCCAGCACTCCAAGGCCTGGTACAGTGACAGCAGTGGCTCTCCCATTGCTGGCTGCTTTGTGTCTGGGAACAGCTCTTGCTGGAGCTGAGGGAGCAGGATGAGCAAGACCTGTACCTCTGCAAGCCAATACAGCAACAGCCCTCACCTCTGAGGAGAGTCAGAGACTAAAACTAAACCACCCATTCTGAACTTGCAGGGCATCACAGCAATGTAAAGAGAAAGGAGGGCTCACCTTCCAGGAGAGGAAGCTGACAGGATCCACTACAGTGGGCTGGATGATCTCCCTTCCCGGGAAGATTCCCCAGGTGACAGCGTTGGGTTGCAGATCTGGAGCATTGGTGATATTCTGGCCCTGCCAAAGGAAGGAAAACCTTTCTGAACCAGCTGCTGGAGGAGGGACTGAGTGAGTTGGAATAAGTGTATTTACCCTGTCCTTTTTAAGGGACCAGACAGCTGCTGCACACCACAGCTGATTTGCTTTACTTTCCCTTCCCTTCATCAGCCCTCATGTCTGAATATTTGGTATTTGTCTCTCTCCCAAGGTGGTGAAAGGACAATGCCCTGACAAGAATGGCCTTACCTTGACATTGACAATGTGGTAGTTCACTCTCAACTCGTACTTCTTCAGCACTTTGAGCAGTGCTGTGACAATCTCACTGGAGGTGAAGAACTCGAGGTATGCCTGCAGGGAGGGATGGAGCAGGGGGAAGAGAATCAGAGCCTGAAATCACACCAGAACTGGACAAATACAGGTAAACAACAACATTTCTAGAGTCTGCCTTGTATGTTCATGTACTACAGAGGGTTGGAGCAAAGGGCAGAGCAAATTAGTAAATRAGCTAGGGAAAAAAATAATTGGTGAGAGCAGACAGAACAGCCCAGGAGCAGTGCATTCAGGAAAGCTACAGGCTTCCTGTCTGGCATCCACACAAGCAGACAAGCAGGAATGAACTGCAGTGYTACCACAACTGCTGCACAAGGAAGCAGTCTGCCAGAATGCTTGGAAGAAGYCTGAGCTTAATGTTTSTTTTRCAGCAGTGTCTTGCCAAGGCAGCCCAGCCTGGTAARGGCAGAACTCAGGGGTCTCAGCTGGGCTCTCCCAAGCACCACTCCCTGTCCTCATCTTTTGTTCACAATTATCCCCATGTGCTTATACAACCAAATTCTGTGCTTGGCTGCTCCCAACAACTGCTTCCCCTCCCCCCATTTCCTGGCTATTGCATGAGATGATGGATTTCCCTCACCTCAGGGGAATTTTTTCCTTTGAAAAACATCACTGCATTTGCCATCTGCTGGTCTCTGGCTCTGCTGTTTGGATCCCTTTTGAACAAGGATGCTTTGTTTTCCAGTGTGAGCTACTTGCCTGGCATTTACCTTGATGGGATATTCCTATCACAGCCATTAGAGAAGGCTCTGGGTCCTGAAATGCCTGACAGGGGGAGACAGGCATGGCAGGCATGGGAAGGAACATGACAGTTGTCTGAACAGCACACCACAGTGCATGGGCTGGGGGCAACTGTGGAGAACTGTATTTAAAAAATCCACAGGAAATTTTTAAATACCCCTTTATCACCACAAGATGCTGGGTGGTAGAGATACTACCTCACTGATTGCCATTCTGTGAAAAATCTGGGTGCTTTGTGCATCACTGAATCAGATGCAGGGGGCAGATACATATACATATTTATATATATAAATACATAAAATGTCACAGCCCTGCTCTAGAAATAAATTACCAATAATTACTTGCTGAGAATAAAACCATGGAACTCTACAGATGTTCCAGAGATGTTCTGAGGTGGGTGAAAACAGCTGTGAAGCCAGCCATAGAGATGGCATTATGGCTCTTGAGACACCAAAGGAACTTTGCTTTATCTCATGCATTAAGATAAGGCATAGGCAGAAGGATTATGTGGATGTGAACCTGGGACCTCCCAGCCTAACAGAGACCAAAGCAGCTCAAACTCTTTGCTGCCTGGCCCAGAGTAATACAGTACCTTCTGGAAAACATAACCTCCACTGGGCCCCCAGCCTACAATGGGGTCTGTGGAGGGTTTGCCATTGATGTTGGGCTGGGAGTTGATGGTCAGGATCCCTCGTCTGTTGACCCTCTCCAGCTGGTCCTTCAGAAGGTTGGTTTCAGTAGCAAGGGGGTCATCATTCCATGGCATACATGTAACCTAGGAGGAGAAATGATGGCTCACAATAGGTGTAACAACCCTTTGATTAACATCTGGGGGTTGAAKGAATTCAGTAGTGCCTTAACAGTCTCAAACACATCTGCCTCAGGAGAGAATTCCCAGGTTTAGGATATGCTCAACTGGAAGAATGACTGCTGAAGTCAATCAGTGCTGGTCTTGTCACACTGTAGCACCTTTCCTTTTATGTTGAGTCTTAGCTCTGGCTGCTGGACCCCCTTCAAMCAGTGTGGCAGCAAATTTTGGATAGAGAAGTGCCAATTCCTCTTCAGAAAAACAATGTGRTACCAGGAGCCAGAGGAAATGTGCACTGTTGTTTGTGCCACACTGAGCCTCCCTTCCTGGGCTCTCACTCACCTTGTACCCATTCTTGTTGGGCTCTCCAGTGATGTAACAGGTGAACACCTCAAAGACRCTTTCCTCACTGGTCAGTTCTTCTCCCCACATCTTCAGAAGCTCTTCCCTGGGAGACTTGCTCTTCAGATAGAAGAGGTAATAGTCCTTCAGTTCCCCAAAAGCTGGAGAGGAGGAGTTACCCCTGCAAGGGGAGAAGACACAGACCTCATGTCACTGAGCTGATTTGGTGGTGCAGGAAGAGAAGTACACAACAAAACCCACCTAGACACCAAAAGCCTCAATATTTTGGTGCCATCTGCCTCACCTCACTCCAATCCAAGCAATGGGGAAGCACTTTGTTACAAAGCCACCTCAGGTGTGCCCAGGACATCAGGCACTCCCACAGCTCTGCCTTGCTGCAGGTGCCAGCTTACCATCTGCCATTGGGGAAGTCATCCCACTCCTGGGTTCGATAGATGTAACTCTTTGGCCTGGAGGCCCAGAAGATTGGCCGGACATCCTCCACTCTTCTCTTGGGGTGAGCACTGACTGCCCAGGGCAGGGGCCTCCTGCATGGCATGAGCAGATGTTAGCACAGTTCCTCTGAAAAATGACTTTCCACTAAAGCCTGGAAGCCTTGCCCATGGTGCAATTTGCCCCTGGGGCTGAGAAGAGTTCTGTTTGTCAAGAAGTAGGACAGGAAACTCTTGTTCCTTTATGGAAAATATTTCCTACTCAATTCCCTCACAGGAGGCTCAGTAGGGTCTATTTATTGCTAAGGYACAGGACTGACAGCTGAAATTGGAAAAGGTAAGGGCAAAGCACTATGGGAAGCTACATCAAGAAAAAATATAAAACAACTTTATATTTTCCTTTGCTTCTTCCTGTCTGTGCTGAAGCCTGTGAACTCAGAGAGAACTCCACATTCCCTTTCTCAGCTGCAGAGAACCCTAGAAATCCACAGTGGGAGCRCACCCCTAAAGCCTGCAAGGGGTTGTGATGGGCATCAAAAACATGCTTCTCCCAAGTGGCATCTCTAAGCTCTGGGATTTTAAACTCCCAGAATGCTACTTTAAATCTACTTGACTAAAATCCCTCCTTTGGCTGTCACCTCTATTCCTCCCAGCTTCTGTTGTAGATCTGCGGGAAGGGTGAACTACTAAATGCAAAACAAGGAAAAAATGCAAAAAAAGGATAAAAATAAGGGAAAAAGGAGACTAGAGGTATTGAACCACCCATGATTTGTACCTTCAGATGGAGGGATAAAAAAGTGGACCTGACAGAAGCCAASACATCCAGCTCACCTTGGGTCCTCTCTCCATATGCCCAGGCGCTTCAGGACCTCGGTGGTGGCCACCTCTCGGTTGAGGGTGTAGAAGTGGAGCCCGTGCACCATGCCACTGTCCAGCAGCTGCCTGCACATGGACACTGCCAGCTCCACCCCGTAATTCCGGATGGCTGCATCGTTGTCCTTGATGGGTTCAATCACATCCTTGATTTCCTGAGGCACTTCCAGCTTGGAGAGCTTCACCAGCTGGCGCAGGGAGTGGTAACCCTGCAGGAGGATGCASACTGTGGTTTTACCAAGAGCCTTTTTTGCCATTTGATCTCAATTTTGTGACAGGAGATTTAGAATTGGGGCTCCTGGAATCTACCCCCAGGCCCCATCTCTAGGATCTAGGTCATGTCACTTTAGGTGATTTCTCCCCATGTCCTTACCATGCTGACAGTGACCTCAGGACTTGCAGGCCATTGTCCTTTATATCCCTTTTTGCCATATGGGCACAAGAAACATYTTCAGCTTGTTATCAGCTGCCTAAGAGTTYGATTTGGCAAACCATCTACAGATTTMTTACATTCAGCAGTCTCTCTTCCCTGAAATTTTGTGGAGGATATTTACAGACCTCTCTCAGGCCCTGACCCACAAACMCCTYACATCCTAGATCCTTATTCCCTCCCCAGATCTAAATTACTGARTTTCACCTGTATAGGGAAGATGCCAGGAATAATGGGACAGGTAATGCCAATGGCTTGACAATCCTTCATGAACTTGAGGAATGTTTCTGGTCGGAAGAAAAGCTGTGTAATGATGAAGTCTGCTCCTGCAAAGACTTTCTCCTTCAGGTGCCTCAGGTCTGCCTCATAGCTCTCTGCTTCAGGATGACCCTTGGGGTAGCCTTTGGGGAGGAAAAAAATTGAAAAACATGGTCAGGACAACATGAAGAAATTAGGAAGTTTCCAATCTGATTGTACTGCCACAGCCCAGGTCCAGGGAGGGACTGCTGAGCTGATCTCCCTGTCTCAGACCCTGCCACACACTCTGCAGCAGAAGGCATTTACCTGCCACACAGATGTCGAAGTAATCATCAAATTCATTGCGAATATGCTTGACCAGATCAACAGCATAGTTGAAACCATCTACTTCTTCCTCCCATTCTTCACCAGAAGGATCTGAAAAGAGAAGAAATCCACAGCTCTCTCCAACTGTTTGCTAAACTCAGATCTGCCAGTTCTGTAAAAACCTCCTGACCATCAAAAGGAAGACAGAGAACTCCCAAACCTGGTTTTACCTAAGGACTGGTTCTGTTTGCCCTTGAGCTGGAGGGACTGCTAACAAAGGGCTCATGTGAAACAGATTCTCAGCATCTAATTCCTGCAGAAGGAGCCCCTAAATCTCTGTTTTCACTCTGGAATTGAACACAACAGCAGCACAGGACAGAGGGATTCACCTCCACGCAGTGCCATGATGTTCTTCAACCCGAGCCGCTTGGCCTTCTGCAGATGYGCTGTGATGTCATCCTTGGTCTGGTTGCAGCATGTCATGTGCAGGATGGTCTCCAGGCCACAGTAGTTGACTGCAGTGTTGGCAATAATCATGGAAGAGGTTTCCTTGTCRGATCCTGGGTCCCCTGCAGGGTGCCACGTCACATCAATGAAGAGGGGGCCGCCTGCTCCCATGCGGTCAAACCTGCGGGGTTTAGAGCTGTGTCAGCCTGCACCAGGTCACCAAATCTCCTCCCTGTGCCTCAGACACCTTGCTCACTGCTAGGAATGCCAGCAGCAGGCACAGAGAGCTTGGGTGACAGCAACAGGACAGACCACAGGAGTGTTGCACTAAGAGTTTAGCAAGTGGCCAATGTAAATAAGSAAAGGCATCCTTGAAGGCTCTATGGGGAAGAGCTACAATTTCTTAGAAGATGAGGCAACTGAGATGTTCTCTGTCCAACAGACTTTCTCCCTGCATGCTCTGATAGACTGATGCAGCTTCTGACAGACAGCAATGCAAATCCCATTCCTTTTGAGATGGGAGATTGTGCTGCACCCCCCTGCTTCCAGCTTGAACTGTGGAGGCCACAGATATAAAAAGATGGACCAGAACTCTGTTGTGTTCCTAAGTGTGCCTAAAAGAGGAGAGGGCTTCCATGACTTGTCTCTCTCCTCCTCCAAGGTGTAACAGGCCCTTTTGTTTAACATATGGCATTGGCATATAGGAATTACAAACAAATTATGAAATACCCTCTTCTCCTCCAGGTAAGTCCATGGTGGCTTGTGGGACTCCAGAATAACTCCTAGCTCTGCTGMGACCTATCAGATTTCATTTAGCATGTAGATGTGGACAGCTATGTCAGAGGCTAAAACTGTAATACTGAGGCACAAACCATAGTGGCTGGATTAATATTGAAGGGAAATGGGAAGCTGTTGCAGAGATTTTAGCACACTGTCCATCAAAGAATATTTTCTGCTTTTACTAGGTACTTTTCTGTCCCAGTATTGTGCTTCAGACCCAGAATATGACACTGGGGTTACTCCATCTTCCCAGGGCACGGGAGAGGGGAAACAACCTGGCCCCTCAGTAATCCCACCRTGACACTTAACTCTTCAGGGCCTCCAAGGAAGACAAGTTACCTGGTGTCCATTACCCTCCTCAGCAGGAAAGCACAGCCCCATTACCTGCTTCATCACCTGGAAGGGGAGACAGAGCATGGGGCAGAGCCTGCCTCGTGAGCTACTCCCCTGCCCTCCACCACAGACATTTCCCCTCTGCTCTCCCCTGCCCTGCAGCGCTCACCTGGAGATGAGGTTGACAGCAGCRTTGGCCGTGCGTGGAGGGAAGAACTCGAGGGAGAACCACTTGTCCCCGGCGTCCTGGCGGCGCCGCATCTTCTCGCGCAGCCGCTCGTGGCGGTCGGCGTCCAGCACGGGCGTGGAGCAGCGCGAGTTGTCCTTGGAGCTCTCGCTCCCGCTGCTGCTGCCATCGGACCTGGAGCTGGAGCTGGCACTGCAGGSCTGCTGGGTCTCATTGACCATGGTGAGTGCCCTGCAGAGGGGAGCAGGAGGAGAAGGGTTGGTACACGGGKCTCTGTGTGGAGCAGGTGGGCTGCAGATGATTACAGAAGCCTATAGAAGCCAAGACCCAACCTTCATCACCATCAAGGAGTCCCTTTTGGCAGCTTTCACTGTAAGCTGTAGAGAGGGATGTGGTGAAAACACAATAAAAAGCATATGTTTGCTTCATGCCACTCTGATGCAGCTCTTCCRAGTCAAATTTGGCTCTCAGAAGAGTCAGGCCAACATCACTTTTGCCCCAGTTACAACTCAGCAAGCCAGGATGCCCATGGGAATTAGGTGATGGCCGCTGTCATCTTGTGGCCTTGGGCTGGGCATGCTAGCCCAGATACTTTTTTTTATGTTTACTGCAGCTGCTTCTTGGACTGGATCCATCTTCAAAGTTTCCATCCTGCTTGTTCCCAGAAAGCAGCACTGCTTTACAGTGTAGGTAGGCAAGTCAGTGCTAATGGGCAGGTACTCAAGAGTGCACAAACTATTGCTATATCAGAAATAAAATACAGAATCCCCTCTGACCAGGCCATCCCCACAAACTTTGTTTTCTTTGTTTTCTTTGCTGGCATCACACCTGCATTTCCAACCATTAGCATCTCCACAAGACACACCGTGTCCACAGACAGCTGTCCCCTGTGCCAGTCACATTGCACACAGCTCTTTACCAGATATGCTGTTCCCTTTTGTCAACAATTGTGGCTGCTTGGAAACAAGGCCAGCAGRGATCTCATCTCCCTGCCYTGCAGCAASATCAGCTGTGCTTGCTTGACTTTASAGAAAGCAAAGCAGCACTGCAAGTCAGTGGTACAAGTAGGTTTAGGATATTCCACTTAGCTCTGCAAAATGTCCCATCCTGTGCCTTTAAAATGAGGTAGGGATTTCAGACAGTTATGGAAGAGCTACCACAACATTTGAACCTGTGTTATTTGCGTTACTACCGCCAAAAGTTAAAACTGTCACTGGGAAGCAGCATGCTGTCCAAGCATTACATAACTTTGGAGCCTGGTTTGGAGGAAGCAGTGGYGTGAGCCAGCGCACTCTCAGTCCTTATCATGAGCTCTGTGGGTTTAGTTYAGCCAAGAAGACTTTGAACTCATCTTCTATACTGTTTACACCTGAGTTGCCAATCAAGCAAAACCCTCTGGGAGAAAGTCTACTTTTACCACCAGCTGGCAGGAGATGTGAGGAAGAAGCGCACGCCTTGTGTTCCAAGAGGAACTCGGAGCCTTAGATCTCCTGTGTACCAACACTGTAGTGGTAAAAACCAGCAGCACAGACCTTGCCAAGTGAAGCAAACCCAGCTGGGTGCACAGTCACAGCCCTGACCGAGCTCAGAGCACTTTGCCTGACATGCACATGCACTAATGTGGGACAATTATCCCCAGGAGTGTGTTGGTGATCAAGCTAGCGGCTCGCTATCACGTGCTGTCACCTCACAATACCTCATTCCCAGCAAGCATGGCACAGCACTGCAGGCAAATGAAAGGAGCTTTGTCCTCTGATTTGAGATTTAACACCCATCACATGGCAAAAGGGTTCATGTCTTCATGTCTCTATAAAATGAGACTTGCTGTTGAGGAAAGGTCTTTATCTTACTAGCAATATCAAATCATGAAGACATGAGAAAGGCTCGCTTAGATTTTTGTCTACAGGAAGCATTTGGAACAATTTCCTTACCATGATATGCATCACAGATTTGCTGGCAGATACTTCTAGCTATTGCAAAGAGAAAAAAGATAAAGCCTAAAGAACAAAAACAGCAGCAAAGTAAGACAATTTTTAACACCTGTCMACACTCCTGCTCCTGTCTTTGTCASACTGCAGAGCTCAAAGMCCCGTGGCTCAGCACATTGCTGATRCTCAGCATGGATGTACCCGCTATGTTTTTATGATGCTGGCGGCATTCAAACTCCTTCCAGCCCTCAGCTGACACCAACACACAGAGCGTGGAGCCTGCATCTCCCTAAGCTCAGTTTTACCTTCAGGACTAAACTCAGCTGCACCAGATGCGCGCTTCTCACAGGGTGCACACGCTGCTCCAGGCCCAGGGCATCAGGCTGAGAGCCGGGCGGGCATCCCAGGGCTGCATCCCCCGCCGGAACAGCGGATGGGCAGCGGCTCGGCCACGGGACAGCCAAGGGGGAAAGGCCGGAGGGAGCCTGGCACACCGGCGGGGGGAGAAGAGGAGCAGCAGCAGCAGCAGCACCTGCGGTAGTGCCGGAGGGATCGGGGCCAGGCAGGTCACTGCAGCTCCATCGCCCCTTTCACCTCAGCTGCCCCCGCCGGGAGCAGCCCCAGCGCTGGGGCAGCGATCGGATCCCCGTTCCCGGGCCCCGCTCACCTGCGGCTGGTGCCGGGCGCTGCCCGCGCCGCCCGCCCGCCGCTCTTTAAAGGGAACCGCGGCCGGGCGCCTCACGTGGGGCCCTGCGGCTGCCCTCAGCCGACATGGCGCCGCGGGGCCGGGCCAGGCCGCGGGGGTGCGGCCTCAGCGGGCCTGGGCGGCACCGGCGGGGCTAAGGGGGCGCGGCCATGCTGTGAGGGAGCGGCCATGTTGTGGGGCGCGGCCATGCTGTGAGGGGCGGCCATGCTGTGAGGG